>LPNX010442659.1:88232-217928 GCA_001517045.1 Pseudotsuga menziesii
GTAAGCATATATATATCAGATATAATTCAATCAATTCAGCCAGATCTTACAGCAATTCTTCAGTCTCCAATACTTCATTTTTCAACACATACCACACAGTACCCAATGTAAAGAGCTATCAATTCGAATTTAGAAGCAACTTGACCTTCAAGCAGGTGGCCAGAGAGGTTTGCACTTCAACGCAGCACGGTCTTCAACTTTTCAAATGGAAATAAACTCCACAAATACAAGTGCAATAGATAATCTCTGCAAAACTTCTGGAATCCATGACCTATCGCTTCATTTTACAGTATTCAATAGTTCTTACTTCCACCCAATGCATTATTAGGGTTCACCTTAATGGTCTTGCCCATCTGTCATTCACAGTGGTCTCTTCACATGAGAGAGAGATCCACGTTTCAACCTTATGGTTAGCTTTACATGAAGTTTTCACAGCTTCACCAGATTCAATCAACAGCATGTCACACTATCAGCACGCAATCAACACGCAATATATGGTATACACCACGCAGAATTTTAAATTAATCACCAGTCTCCATTGCCTTGGAAAACAACATAAATAACAACAAGCCACCGAATTCAATTAATTGGGGCTCCTCCTCCTTGGTAAATCCAACGCAGCAAGCATACAACGCAGCAAATTGAAAATTAGATGAGGGGAAATCAATGTTGTACACCACTCAGAACTGTATACCACATAACAATCAGCCAGAACACGTCCTCATCCTCAGCCAGAACGCATCCTCTATTCCAAAAATCGCAGCCTCTTCACGCAGGCTCTCCACGGTGATGGTGATGGTGCACAGCTCGTGATGGTGCACAGTTATATCAATGCAGCACCTGATGGTTTTATGTCCAGCGCACATTATCAAAATAATCACAGGTCGCAGCCTCAATGTGAAGACTGCTTTCACGGGTTCACTCTTCTCCACGCATGCTCCAACTCAATCTCTCAACACCACGCATCACGCATTGTATACAGCAAATAATACAGAGAGCAAATAATACAGCATATACACAGTACTGAAGACACGCAGTACTCCACGCAGCTATAAACTCACGCAGAAAAATACCACCGATATGTATTTATTCCTCCACGCAGGCAGCAATCTCCAGTCTTCTTCAACGAATCAACTTGGAACTAGGGTTTAGTATTAAATGGAACATCACCAGTAATCACTTCTTCAACGCAGCAATAAGGCGTGGTCAAGCACTGATAGGTCTTCGACGCAGGTGCACATCTTCACCGTTGGAGAGTGGAGTGGAATTGAGTCAGCCATGGCGGAAAAGAGATGAGGCTGCAGCACTTCAATATGAATTGAATTGGGAGAATTTGGAAGCGAGCCGTAGCAATATATATGTATATATATCAATCTCAACGCAGGTCGCAGCAGCTGTTTGGGGGAGTTTCTAGCAGCGTGAAAGAATGAAAGGTTGGGGACTGTGACAGGCACAAAATTGGTGCTCAGAAAATTGTTAGAAAAGGTAAACTACGCGCAGGCACAGACAACACAGGCCAGACATTCTTGTTGAGACTCAGCACTAGGGACTGTGGCCGAGAGACACAAGGAGCCATTTCCGATAGGTATCACAACGTCTGAGTTTTTCCAGCAGAGAATAAGCTCAGAGATCGCAGCATCAGGGTTAGGTATACCAAGAAAATAACGCATATAATGAATGCGCTCAGGGGTAGACTGGCGATGGGCAGGCAGCCTGAAGGAGTAGACTGGCAGGCAGAATGCCAGGCTGAAATGCAGCAGACTGGCAAAAGGCAGGAGTTATGGCAGTGCTCTGATACCAGTTGTTAGGTATAACTCCCGATTGATTATCTATTCCAATGCAAAAGCCTATACTTATACAAATCTCCTGGCGGTTGGGTTTCACCTTCCGCTCAGCTGGTTTAGCTTCCTATCTATTCATATTCCTATTTTATTTATTTACAATAATCCTGACGGATTATTCTAACATTAATGCTCATAAGCCTGCTACACTACAAGATGCCATGGATAATACCCGATATATTCAAGATATTATTCCAAAAACCAGATGCCCACCAAATATTAATTTTCCCTCTAAGTTCAAGGACAATATACATTTTCAAAAGGGTCCAAGTGGAAATTTCAAGAGGGATAACTTTTATAAAGACCATGGTGAACTGAGAAGGAAGAAATTGTGCTTTTCATGCCAGGACAATGGGTTCCCGACCACAAATGTGATAAGGGGAAAGCACATTATATTAAAGTTTTTTTTTATGAGCATTAAGATGAAGAAGAGAATGGATATCAACCAATAGATGTAGAGGAAAATTTTGAATCAAATGATGAGGAGCAACCATAACCATATTTCAGGAATATTGTTGTTTTGTCTGGAATACCAATATTTCATACTCTATAGTTCAAGAGAGTAGTTCAAGGTCAAAGGGGTACTTTTTTGGTGGATGAATGAGCCACACATAATTTTATTGATGCTACAATGCTGGAAAAAATGAAGTTTCCCACCGAATCCTTTGATGGGTTCACTATCATAACCCCCGGGAATCATTCCATGGATTGCAAAATATGGATTCCCAAACTACAAGTGACCATTGGGGATGATACAATGACAAATAATTTTTATGTGGTGAATGTGGCTGACACCAACATAATGCTGGGAATCCAATGGTTATTTTCAATTGGTGAACATTTTGTGAACTACAAAGTTCCGAAAATGAATTTCAATAATTCTAATGGAAAATAAATTGTTTTGAAAGGTATGAATACCTACCCAAAGCAAGTGGTATCTTCCCATAGTATGTGGTATACATTAAGGAATGGGGACATAGATTGGGCTGCTGAATGTTTTATTTCTTCCCAAGGATCAGCTATAGACATTTCCCAACATCCAGAGGACATAAAGGAATTGCTCAGGAAGTATGAGATTTTTTTGGGAGAACTTCGTCCGCAAAGACCACCAGACATAGGAGTTGAGTATATGATAGAGTTGGAGGTAGGGACACTCTATATCATTATTCAACCCTATAAACACCCCAAAAGTCTCATAGATGAAATTGAGAGGGCCATAACAGAACTTATGGAATTAGGACTAATTAGACCAAGTACCAGTCCTTTTGCTTCCTTAGTAGTTTTAGTAAAGAAGAAAGATTGAACCCTAAGGATGTGTATAGATGATAGAGATTTGAATAAGAGAACCATTAAGAATTGATACACCATCCCAAGAATTGATGAGTTACATGGGGCCATTTTTTTCTCCAAGATTGATCTTCATTCTGGATATCATCAAATAAGGATGAGGAAATAAAACATACATAAGACAACTTTTTGCTGCCTTTTTGTCATTTTGAATTCTTAGTCATGCCATTTGGCTTGAATAATGCACTTGAAACATTTAAATATTGCATGAACAAGGTATTCGGAAAGAATCTATGTAAGTATGTGTTAGTATTTTTTAATGATATTTTAATTTATAGTAAAAATTGGAAAGAACACCTACAACATTTAGAAGATGTACTAACTATTCTTGTAGACCAGTCCTTGCATGCAAAGCTGTCCAAATGTGAGTTTGGTATGACTGAGCTATTGTATCTTGGCCATGTGATTGGAAAATAGGGAGTGAAGGTCCATATGGAAAATATCGAGGCTATCATTGATTGGAAAGACCCAATAATGTCACAAAATTGAGAGGATTCCTTGGAATATGTATACTATTGAAAGTTTGTCAAAGGATTTTCTTAGTTAGTAGATCCCTTGACTGATCTTACCAAGAAATAATCCTTCTATTGGTCAAAGGAAGTTGTAAAAGTTTTTGAAAAGACAAAGACAATTATGAGAAGTTTCCCAATTCTTGATCTACTTGAATTCACTCAGCCATTTGTGCTCAAGTGTGATTCCTCTGGGAGGGCATTAGAACAATACTCATGCAAAACAAGCACCCATATCATTTTGAGAGAAAAAATTTACAGCCCCCTGAAAGACATTATTCCATCTATGATAAAAAGATGTTGGACATAATGCATGCATTGGCTAAGTTTTGATAGTATTTGGTGGGCAGTACGTTTTTGGTCAAAACTGATCACAACAACTTGAGACATTTCTTGACCAAAAAAAAGCTTAATGACAAACATCAAAAGTGGGTAGTAATGTTCAATATTATGAATTTGATATAGAGTACAAGAAAGGGAAGATGAATGTAGTGGCAAACTCTCTATCAAGGAAACCAAATTTATCTGCTATGGAGGTTCCTATGGGTTGGAAAGAGCAACTATCCTTAGAGTACTCTAGAAACCAGTTTTAATGTGAACTAATAGATGGCTCAATCAGAGATGATTTTTATAAATATATTACAAGGATAGGATTTAATTTGTACCAAGATAAGACTTTGAAGAAGAGTATTTTGGAGGCTGATGATTCACCACTAGCAGGGCATCCTGGTTACCTGAAACTTACCAGAATATTAGGGAGAGGTTCTTATGGAAGGGATTCAAATATGATGTGCTAAGGAATGTGATAGAATGTAACACATGCCAACATGATAAATTTGAGCACACACATCCAATTGGACTACTGCAAACAATTCCAATTCCAGATAAAAAATGGTAGAGCATTTCAATGGATTTTATCACTGGATTTCCCAAGGTGCAAAGTAAGGATTGTATATGTGTTGTAGTAGACATACTTACTAAGATTGAAAAATTATTTTTTGTTCCTTCAACTAGTTCATCAACTTAGATTTCTGATCTCTTCTTTAATGAGGTGTTCAAATTACATGGATTGCCAAAAATAATAATCAATGGCAGAGAGACTAAGTTTACCAGTGATTTTTGGAAAGAATGGTTCAAAATGGTGGGGACATAATTGAATATCAGTGGAAGTTATCGTCCCCAAACTGATGTCCAAAATAATAGGGTCAATCAGTGGTTGGAGGGATATCCTAGAAATTATGTCACTGAGAAGTAAGACATGGATTAGATGGCTACATCTGGGAGAGTTATACTACAATACTACTTATCATATTTCAATAGGTATGCCTCCCTTCAGGTCCCTATATGGATATGAAGCCCCAAATTATGTGGATCAGATTTTTGGAGAAAGTAGAACTCCAAAGGAAAATGATTGGATTCAAGAAAGTAAAGATATCTTGAGAGCACTCAAGGACAATTTGCAAACTGCTCAAAATTAACAGAAAATGTATCCAGATAAGAACAAGACTGAGCAGAGCTTTCAGGTGAATGACTTAGAGTATTTGACATTGCAACCCTATATACATACAACATTGTAGAGTAAAAGTACTAAGAATTTAAAACTGCGGTTCTATGGACCATACAAAATAGTGCGGAAGGCAGGTGAAGTTTCTTATGAGATGGATTTTCCAGAAAGTAGTAAGGTGCATAATGTTTTCCATGTCTCATGTTTAAAGAAGGAAGCTGGGAAGCAAGTAATAGTTTCAACAGAACTTCCACCAATGGATAATGAAGGGAAGTTAATATTGGTACCAGAAAAGATATTGTAGACCAGAGAGAGAAGGCTGAGAAATATAACCATCAAGGAATATCTAGTCTTGTGGAAAGGGATATCCAGTGAGGATTCCACATGGGAAAATGAATAGGTGTTTCAATAGCCTGGATTACAATTGCTTAAGGACAAGAAATTTTTGGGAGGGGAGGACTGTAATGTCCCTCCCACATGACCTGCTTGATCATGTGTTTTGATAACCCCTAGTAACTTTATCCTATGAGGGGTTAATTGCAAATAATAATTAATGTCTCAGGTATGTAATTTGCTAGACTTAAAATACAAAAAAAATGAATAAATAAATAAAATATGCAAGGAAAAAGAATGCAAGTACATGAAAATATGTCAACATGAAAAGAAGGAAACTTTTGGAAGTTAGGAGGGGGCATTTTCCAAAAAGGAGAAAGGAATGTCAGTTTAAAATCAGTAGGCCACAATTTCCAAAGGGAGAAAAAGGCATGTTAATGGAAAGGAAAGAAACAAAGCAAGTTTACCCATTCACTCATGAGGACACAATGGTCAAGGAAACTTGAGAATGAATCCATATTGTCTATAAAGGAATGAGAGCGCACCCCTCCCCCATATTTTGGCATTTTGAGTTTGTGGGTGAGTAAGCTATGAGATTCTCTAGTTCTTTGAGATGTTCCCAAGCCAAATGTGGGAGATGTGCTCCATAGTACTTTTCTAGTTTTATTTTGTGAATCGAGAGTATCCTATGCATGCATGGAGGTCTAAGTTGCAGGTCTAATCAACCATTCCTATGAAGGATTCGATGTCTTCCAGGTTGATCCTCAAGATTATGTAGATTGAAGTGGATTCCAGTAGAGTTTCTAGATAGAGGAAGTGATTGAGTGGTTGTGCCCTGCATGTGAGAGTTATTAGCTGATATAGAGGTATTCCTGAGCCATCTGATAGTCTAAATAATCTCTGGTTCAGATCCATATCTTATATTTCTTCTTACTTCTCCTTGTAGGATTTAGTACCTAGATGTAAAATTTATGAAGTTGAGCTCTTTAATTATTAGTCATGTTTCTCCATAGGCAACAACGGATAGATAAAATCCTCACTAGTTAGTCACGTGGGACATGACTCATAAATTATCCCCACTGGTAAGTCATGCAGTGGTACATGGATTAGACACTGGTTAGCCATACAATGGTACATGGATCATATTAGATATGTAGTGGTACATAGTTTAGTTAATCCATGAAACACATACGTCACTTAGTTATACATAGCTTAGGTTAGTCATGTAGGAATACCTGAATCAAATGTCAGTTAGTCAAGGTACATGACTCAATTAGGGGATTCTGTATCTCATGTGGAGTGCACCCACATGATCAAAGATATATTCAATACCTCATATGACTATTAGATAATAGTAAAGGTCTCCAAGACTATCAATGACTATTAGATACTAGAGTGAGTTATAGGCAGGACTGTTGGGGAGCAGTCAAACTTCTTAGGGATGTGAAATATCCATATATTTTGGTAGTGGGGTATTGTAAGATAGAAAATAAAAATGAAACCACTTTGAAAATGTTCAGGCCTTGGAGAACATCACAAAGAATGGAAAGCTCACCGAGAACTTCTCTAGGCTGTAGAAGTTTCTAGAAGTCAACAAGTAGAAAACAAATGCTGAATATTGACAAAGAAAAGGTGAGATTTCATTTTTGCAAGAAAATTACACATTTGATGTGTTGAAAAGGTTTGATACGATGGATTGCAAATCCATCGTTTCTAGTTTAAGGGAACTACTTGAGTCTGAATAGGTAGCTCATAGGTTCCTTAATGTATTTGATACATAGTAGACATGTTATAGACCCATTATATGTTATGATGTGAGTTAGATCATGTATGATATTAGACACCGACATTAAGCATGTTATTAGGTACCTTCAAGGTACTGTTTCTTATGGACTCAGGTTTTCCTCCACTAGTGAGGTAAAGTTCTTGGTTATATGCTAACTCCAATTGGAGTGGTAGTGTATTGTGGCATGTAATACAGAAGAAAAGTGTATTGCGGCTAGTACTATAGAAAAAAAGTGTATTTTATCTAGTACTACATAAGCAAAGTATATTGCAGCTAGTACTACCTTCCGAATAGCAACGTAGTTTAGGAAGCTGCTTGTTGGGTTGTTCGGGAGAAGCTTATGGATATTCACTTTGATAATCAGAGTTGTATTAAGCTCTCATAAAAACTTGTGTTTCATGATAATTTGAAACACATTTAGATGAAGCATCAATTCATTAGAGACATGGTCCAGAGAGGTAAGACTTCAGCACATTATTATTGAAGAACATATTGCAAATGTGTTAACAAAGCCTTTGTTAGTGATGAAGTTTAAGTATTTTTGAGACAAGCTTGGTATGGCAGAGAATGCCTTCCTCGCCGAGAGGGAGTGTTGAAAGTACAACATCACAAGTCATTCTCGAAGCCATTCTTGTGTGCATCTAGGATTCGGCCTGATGTTTTCAAGTGGGGAGCCCGAGTTAGACTCAAGAACTTGGAGTATAATTCTTGGGTTGAAATCAAGAATGATTAAGCCTTCAGTGTAAAAGGTTATTCCTCATGTGTCGAGGTGATTTATTTGATATATCAATGTGATGACGTTGTAAACTCTTGTTGGAAAAGTATTAGGACTTGTTTGTCAAGTCAGATCCTCATGCATTGAGGTGGACCTCCAGTTATAAAGGTACACATGAGGTGGACCTCCAATTATAGAGGTAAATGCTTTGCATGCTGAAGAATTAATGTTGTGTGAGGTATTACTAACCATGTTCACTGATGGTGATTAAGTATCCTTTAGAGGCTGGCCACCTCTAGAGTGAGTTACTTTAGCATATAATCATTTGGTCCGAGAGTAATATAATATGATCACGACAACTGACAAATATTCTTAGTATAATTTGACAGGATAGATAAAATAAAGTTAGAACATATTGACCATGTAGTAAATATAAGAGATAAATATAAAGGCATAGAGAACAAAGAGAATTTGAATTGGTCATGAGATGACTTCAGTTTATTAATGTGAACTCGAATTGTTAAAGCTTCACTTAAATCTTTAGTTAAAGTAACAATGTATGCCACAGTTAAATATTGTTAAGATTTATTTAAAGAAACAATGTATGTATCAATTAATTAAAGGAGAACTCATAGTGATCACTTCAGTAAATCAATCAACATGATTTCAGTTAATATTAGTTAGCTAAAGTGCTGATAAAAAGGAACTAGTTAACTAAAGTGTTTTGCATGATGACACTTTAGTTAAACTAAAATATGACACTTTAGTTAAACTAAAAGACGACACTTAAGTTATGAACCTAGAGTTACAACTATTGCATGATGTCACTTCAGTTAACATCCTAACTAAGTGATACTACAACCAGTTAGAAGGTAAGTTCATTATGAAGTAAATTAAGCATGATTCAATGCCAAAGAAGAAAGGCAATTCACATTGTGTATACAGGATTGATGAACTTGAGGTGCATAAAAAATATCCAAGAAGAGAATTCACTACATTTTTCATGGGAGCATAATTCCCCATGCAGTGATTCACTACTTCTTGCATGGCCCTGGTTTTGTCAAGTTATTAATGTGTTGGACACATTGGAAAGATCATTCAGTTGATCTCTCTTCTCTATTTATTTGTATCTACAATTGGGGTGTTTTCTTCTCTCTTATCTTACCCGGGGTGCCGGAAACAATCTATTATTGCAAAAGACATTCTCTACTATCTATCATAATTATACTCTGAATATTTGTTGGGGTTTTTCATCCTCATAGTGTTGATGGTTTTCCCTAGTGTACATCTTGTGCTATGGTTGAATGTTTTTATGTGTACATATGTTTCATTGTTTCAAGTATTCAGTATTTCCACATATAAAGAATTAAAGATCAAATCTTGAAACCAAAATAAAAAATCTCCCAAGTCTTCCACAAAGTCTTCCAACTAAGAAGCAGATAGTAGATAAGGGAATCTCTCTATAATGTTCCTGGTATTTCAACAAAAATGACATCTAAACGGTACCAAAAGATAATGTAGTCTCTAGAAGAAAACCCTATCACCCCACTAAAATTTTGACTCCACTAGTAAACCCAAAGAAATATCAAATTCAACCATAACACATGCCACTTTATTCTCCATCCCAAACAAAAAATTCTTTTCTAAACAAATGAATCTTCCAAGGGAGTTGGCCAAACCCTCAAACACATTATGCGTCCAAATTTCGAGTGGAAATCTAGGAAGAAGAGGGCCAGAGGTGATGACAGATCATTTTTTTATCTTTTAGGATTGGAAGTTGAGTGCCAATGCTTCAAAACCAGTGAAACCTCCTTGATGATCCTTATTTTAGAATCGTCGGAATATGGTCAACCTTTGAGAATATGAAACTGATCCATCCATTGATGAACATATTAATTCGAGGCATGTAACAAAAAATTGGAAGCTATTTCTTGTTAACCCATTTGAAAAGTTTCAATTGAGAAACCCTTGTTGATTCAATGTGCCCAACGAGGGATCATCTCGTTAATACCTGAACCCTATGAATGTTAACATCATTTCCCAACATGAACCTCTTCAAGCCCTCCTACACTTTATAGGGTTTCAACCTTCTACGAGCATGCACCCTCTCATTAGTAATGTGTCACCCCTTTTTCTCCTTACCAAGGTTAAGGGTGTCCACTCCAACTCCAGTATCACCATCGGGCAACAATAAACCCTTCCCTATTCCCTAAACAAACCTCAGGTCTTGAAGCAATTGAGGAGTATTCGAATAATATTGGTCAAGCAAAAAGGTGGAAGTAGGAGGGCATTCAGGTGAAAATTTATGACGATAGCCTACCAGATCCATCAAGAGATAATAGATGGAAAGGTAGTGACAACCATCACCCCTTTCATAGATATGTCAGAGTATTCCCAATAAAAAGCTGACACCCCACCAACCATGTTAAAGACACATAGTCTATCTTAACCTATAATAGAAACCTGAAAAATAGTCCCTACATATCATGCAATCAAGCGGAGTGCATTCAATATAGTTGAATAAAATAACTTTTAGTTGTTGGACTAAAGGGAAACAATAATCCAAAAAAGTGCCCAAAAAGAAACCAAATTAAAAAACCCTAAGCCCAACAAATACACTTGATTCATCACCATCTAACTAGAATTTCATAGAAAAATCTCTCCAAATGCTTTTATATTATTATTTGTATTTATATATACATTTATATTTAAAACTTAATTGTTATGATATGCTTTTATATTATTATTTGTATTTATATATACATTTATATTTAAAACTTAATTGTTATATAAATATTGCATACTTTACTCTTTATAAATTTCTAAATATAATAGAAATGTATGTATAAATATTTGCTATAAAACTATATATAATATATTTATTTTATAAATAAATATTTTTAATTTCGTTTTTAATTTTGATTATATAAATAAGTTTCCTTTAGAACTTTATAAATATTGGTGTGCATTTAGGCTTTTGAATAATTATAAGCTCCATGACCCAAATATTAGTATTAAATTAGCTGAATGAGCCAAATATTAGTTTTAAATTTCTGTGTTGTAATATTGAGAACTTTCTAAATATTGGTGTAAGTTTAGGTCTTTGAATAATTCTAAATTTCAAATCCAACACTAAAGCCAAATGAGCCACGTACTCGTATTAGATTTCTGTGTTGTAATTTTTCGGGTACGCATAAATATTAGACGTGTTTACACCTATATTTGGTATTAAAATTTTGGGTGTGTTTAAAACTTTAAATAAATATGGGATGCATTTATGTGAAAATGGAAATTTGAATGGCTAATCCATGACTATTGTGTTTTATAAGACTGTATAGAAGTGTGAAAATGGAAATCACAATAAGACTGTATAAAAGTGTGAAAATGGAAATTTGAATGGCTAATCCATGACTATGGTGTTCCATGACTATTGTGTTTTATAGGACTGTATAAAAGTGTGTATTTATTTGTTTTTTTTAAATTTCTTATTATTTGTATTTAGAACTTGTATTGTGTATGTGTATTCCATACACCGAACTATAAAAGCTAATTCATGACTATGGTGTTCTATGACTATTGTGTTTTATAGAACCTAAGTGTGTATTTATTTGTTCTTTTTAAAATTTCTTATTATTTGTATTTAGAACTTGTATTGTGTATGTGTATTCCATACATTGAACTACAAAAGCTAAAAGATATCGACATTTGGATTCTATGTAATAAATTACAAAAGTTAAAAGATATCGGCATGTGCATTGCATTCAATAAAATTGCAAAACTTGTAAAAAAAAGACATTGACATATAAACAAAAACAATTTATAAGCTAAATTTGGCAAAAAAAACATCCACACATGAAGCACAAATAATTTATAAACTAAATATTTATTTGGGAAGCTACATGGATGAATTTGTTACCGTAGCAACTCTCCTTTTTTATATAATGACTATTCTAGTTGACATATTATCTACAAAATTGATAACACCCGTTAAATGTGACTTGGAACATAATTTTAATATAAATTGGACTATACAGTTAATTCAAGAAATATTTATGTTTTTTTCCTAATTTTAATTCCAATGCTTTTAATTCCAATGTGCATTGGATACAATTTTCATACTTATTTATCAATAAGAACAATTATTTATAAATTGCTTGATTAATAAAAAACTACATAGTTATGTTGTAAGGCATTTATACTATGAGAAAGAAGTTTTATATATTTGTTTAGAAAACCAATGAAAAACTAACATTTGTCATCCATATGTTACACCATTTCCCCTTTGTCATAATGCATCTCTTTGTTGTTCTTCTGCCATCTTTCTCTTTTATCATTCTTCTATTGTCAATATCCATTTTTTCTTGCTTGCATCTAAAAACACATAATTGCATCAAACATCACATAGAAGAAGTAGAGTTCCATCATACACCGTTTATAAGATAGTGGGAGAGAAAGAGACGACTCTTCCTCTTTCCTTTTAACACCACATGCCCATCTAACAACCATAGGTCTAGGATAACTAATTCTTGCTTTAACATTAATGAAAAACATCACACATAAAAAAACAATCCATGACATGTATGATCTACTTATGATCCCTTTGATTTTGACCTAATGCATATAATGAAAATTTGGTAAGGAAGCAAATTTGAAGCTTGAAAGAGAAGACCAAAAAGTGGCTTCCATCTTTGTTTGTATTGATACTCTTATAGTATAGAATAACCATGCTAGCTATCATTTGGGCATGAAATATGTTGGATCCAAAATTTTCTAAAAAAAGGCAAAGAGAAAATTAGTGAGGATAAAAATTGTTCATTTGTAACCATTTAAGAGTTTAAAGATAAAGAGTAGCTTACCACATCTAATTTTGTATCGATTCTCTTCTTCAGAAGCTTTGAAGCCAATGTAATTGCATAAATTGTCAATAGTGAACATGGAAATTTAACTAATCTTAATTCCAAATGTTCAAGGCATGATCCCATTAAACCCTTTCTAAGCCATCTAATTAGATTCACATAAACCCAAGGAATATTGCTTGTATTGGGAGAGGATATGGGTTTATGAACAATGTAGGGAAAATAATCAGTCAAAAGGAAAAATAATTGCATGTTGCATGGATACATGGTGATTGAGTAGTCAAATCAAACACCACCACCACAACGATACATGTTAAGATGTAGTTGTAGTAAGGGTTGTAGTGGTTGTTAAGACTATGAATGATAGGTGAGGGCTCTAAATCACCATCACCATGTGATTTAAAGGAAAATAAGCGATCATCATGCTTGTAGAGAACACAAATAAATAAAGTGATTGACACTCAAATCATGTTATAAAAGCATCAATAGAGGTATGCAAGGTGTGGAAAATAAAATTATGGTATTTATAATTATGTTGTTTTCTTAAAGTGTAATGGCTATATGTATCACATCATTTTAATGTTTCAAAAGCATGTGTGTTTGGCTGTACAAACTATAACAAATGATCGGTGTGTAACCTTAGTGTCATGGGTTCAAATCCATCCTATCCTTTATAAAATCACACAAATCAATTTTCTCATCCCCATTAATTAATTGATGGGGGGGATTGATTTTTTTGGAGATAATGTAATCCATCATCTTTGATTGAGGATCCCTCCCAACCAAACCAATATCATAGATTATCTTATTATAGAAATTAAATTGAATTTGTTTATCAAACCAACATAAATCCAACTAGTTTGTTGGGTCACACAACCTCTCTCCTTCACAATCAATCTCTTGAAAAGGCTAAAATGATCATAGTATTAAGGTTACCAATTGATGTGATGATATATTCCTACCAATAGATGTATTCATGATGTATTTCAAAGAAATCTCAAGACTACAAAAAAGGCATTAAAGGGCACTACTAATATTAGTAAAATGAGTATTTAACATGACTCATCAAATAAAGGATATGATGGAAATCATATACTTCCATCTCTAGGTGGGATAAAAAATGACTATAGGATTCAACAAGTATGGTATCAAATTTGTACGACCACCACCATAGTGACCATCAATACAATAGACTCTACCTATGATTTGATCTTCAGTTGCGGGGCAAGGCTTAGTAGAAGAGAAGTCTAGAGTAAATAGAGAATGTTGTTGGTCAAAATGACAGAGCAAGAAGTTGATTGATTGAAATGCAACTTGTTATACTAAGTACACTCTCTTATTAGTAATCTAGGTAGCTCCACTTTAGACTTCTAAGATCCCCCCTACCTAGAACAAGTAAAGTTTTTCTAATGTAGGTTCTATAGCTCTCCCTACCTAAAATAGATAAATCAATTTTAATGTGGGTTAACACTACTTGCTATGGTTGATTGTAATGAAAATTTTATTCAAAATTGCTAAATTTTTAACATAAACCCTTCTCAACATTCATTTATACATTCTCAAGTCTCCCCACACTGTTAATCACATAAACACAATTACTTTTGACACAAAAAATTATGGTGTACATTTGCACCTCCTAGTGCAATTATTAGTTTAAAAGGGATTAACAAATTTACATTTTCAGATATATATATATATATAAGTTCTCAAAATGTAAAGCCGATAGATTGTGAGTCTAACGATTAAAAGTTTTAATATCACTCCTTTTGGTAGTATTTTTTTCTTTCAAAATTCTATTCATTTTGTAAAGGAAAAAACAATATGTTTGATACTCTATCATGTTTACAATTTATTATGACCAATATTAACGTGACGAATTATGGTAAAATAATTGAAAACGATTTTTATTGATAAAACAATTTTATTTGATAAAGAAGAGAACCATGAGGAATAATACTTGCTTAGATTTATTTGAAGTCCAAATTTATAAGTGTTTAAAGAGATCAAATCTCTTTAGATGTAATTCTTTTTATTATTAAAAAATGGATTTATGATGGTTACAATGTGTAGAACCATGAATTCAAGTACTTAAAAGGAGATATAAATATATAGAAATAAAATTTTGATTATTGTCGAAATAATATCTTTTCTTTTTATATCATAGTTTTTTATATATGTTTGAAAAAATACAAGGTATCTCCACACAAATTGAACACCTTAAGAAACACTTTACACAAACAGATCAAATATCGACACACAAATGTATTACATGGTTAAAATCATCATAGAGGGAAACAATCCACAACCCCAGTTAACATGACCACTTGGGGCACTATATTAATACAAAAGGAAAATATTTTACATATGAGTCCTTCACAATCCATCATCAACAAATAACCCTCCATGGTATTTGTTAAGATTTCATATGCTAGACTAGATATCATTAGTGTTCAATACAAATTCACAACATTAACATATCCAGAATCATTGAAAGAAACACAATCACAAGATAGACACAATATTTATCTTGGGAAACCCTCAAGGAAAAGAAAACCCAACAAAAATTCCAGTGTATAAGATGTATAAGATATAACCCCAAAAATAGGTATTCTCCTCCTTACCGATCTCTCTCTCTCTCTCTCTCCTATGCGCTACTCAAGTGAGTGAGTCCGTGTTCAAATAAGAAGCACATCTATTATATTTATGCACATTGAGACAACTCACTTTTACCCTAAACAAGTTGGCCCCACTTAATTATCTGGGCCGACTTCACCTACGAAGACTCAAAACAATATTTTATATTATTCATTAGGGTACTAATGACCCAACTTACAATCTAGGATTTGTCTCATGACTCTATGAGGACCAATTACAATAGTAACACCCCAATAGAGGAATAATAACATCTCCCTTGGGTTACATTTGTAAAATACATTTAGAATATCCTTTGAAGTTACAATATTTCAACACTCCCACTTAACAAGAAGGTTATTCCACTGACAACATCATCATATACTATAGGAGAACCGAGAGACAATATCTTCAACAATATCGATGTAATACATCTATACATCATACAAAGTTTTCAAAATCAGTAACTGGAACATTTACTCTTCAATGTCTTCATCTTCTGCATCACAGGATCACTTGATCCTTTTGCAGCAACACTTCTACCTTTCGATCCTTCGTATCGGCACTTCGATATTCTCGATCCTTTTTAGTAGTACTTCGATATTCTTGATCCTTTGCATCAACACTTTCTATCCTTGGCAGCAACAGTTCGATCTTCTCAATCCTTTGCTGCCACTCTACCTATAGTACACATGATCTCTTTGTAGGATGATCAATACATATTACTTTAGGACATAGGTCCAAGGATGATGAAATCATTCATCATCATACTCCCCCTTAACGAGGAGGGTCCATAACATCGACCAGCTGAATCATCTACAACTGGATGTAGATATCGATCGCACCTAGATGCATGCTCGGTCATCGGTAAGGACTCATCGTAGTGCATCCTCAACTTCAAAGCTAGGACCACTCCTAAGTGAGTGTTATACTATGACATATACAAATACATGTAGGAATACTCCCCATATAAGAGTATTGTCTGCAACTGTAGATCTTGACTGCACCTATGTGGTGGCCCTCACCGTAGAACATCCTTGCCACTAAGGCTAGGACCACTCCCAAGTGAGTGTTATACTACGGCATCTGTGAGGACTTATCATAGAGAATCCTTTCCACTGAGGTTATGACCACTCCGAAGCAAGTGCTATTCTATGGAATCTACATATAAATGTAGGTATACTCTCCATACAATAGTAATGTCTGCAAATAAATTATCGACTGCATGTAAATGTCGGCCCTGTCATCCGTAAGGACTCACCATAGAGCATCCTTGCCAATGACGCTAGGGCCACTCCTAAGTGAGTGTTATTATATGGTATCCATAAATGAATGTGGGCACTCTACATGCAAGAGTAACATCTGCAGGGCCATCCTTATCTAGTAAGGACCACTCTCATGAACATAGTGTTATACTTGTCATCCTCAAAAGAGGATACTATCTTCCACAAGTGAATGTCGAACCTTGTCAACATCTTCAGGCACACTTGGAATCTTTCATGTTGGAGCATACTGTCATGCCATCATCAATTTCAGTCTCATCATCACACCCATTTTCTGGGAGGATCCATATTGTCAACCTACTCCCCATTTATCTGAGGAGGGTTCATATCTTCGACCTGTTCTTGCTTTTTAAGGAGAGTCCATATCTTCGACTTGTTCCTCCTTTTCGAAGAGGGTCCATATCTTCATCATTATTTCTTACCAGGAAAGTTTGTAGTCCCATCACTGTTCCTCCTTGTGAGGTGTTGAAATATTATAACTTTGAAGAATATTCTATATGTATCTTTTGTGGTCCCCGATGGTCCTACCAAGAGAACCACTTGTATTAATTTGTACCCCGATGCTTCTAATCAGAAGAACTAATAAGAGTCATGAGGTAGTCCCCTCTAATTGTAAAGGTGGGTCATTAGCACCCCAGTGTGGTTAATTGAGCCTACATGTGTAACTCGAGCCTACATGATTAACTCGATCCTACATGTCAGATGAGTTAACTTAAGTGAATGGATGAATATAAATAGAGGTGTGGTGCTCCTAATTTGACACACACACTCTCACTTGTGTAGCGCATTAGTGGAGAAGAGAAGAGTAGCTAGAGAAGGAGGAGGATCAGGCTTTGATCTCCTTGTTGGTTTTACCTTTTATCTTTTTGGGGAATCTATATTGAGGAGGCTTTTGCTGGTTTTTTCCCTTTAGGGTTTTCCCAAGATAAATATTTTTGTTCCTTTTGTATGGTTGTGCTTGTCTATCTTTTAGTGATCTTGTTTATATGCTTTTGTTATGAATTCGAAATGAAATACTAATGATCTAGCTTAGCATATGAAAATTTAACATGGTATCAAAGCTACCCTAAAAGAAGGCATTGTGCAGCTACAGAATCTAGGGATTATTACTTTTTGTTTCTCTCTCCACAATCGATCAGCAAAAGAAGGCTAGGCTGAATCTCCATTGAAGGGCGCATCTTTCTGTCGAAGTGGAATTCGATTCCAAGCATTTTCAGTTTTCGGTGCGAGAAATTAGGGCTTCTTGCAGAAGAAGAATTTTTTGAGTGAGCCTAGCATAGGATTTCTCTCCTCATCAAAATATAAGTTTAGAGACCTGGATCAAGAAATTTGGTTGGGTGAAACTCTGGGAAAGTCAAACCGTAGTTTGACCCCGATTTGGAAAAACCCTAAATACTAAAACTGCTAAGTTTTGGTACATTCTCTATATCCTGAGATTGGAGAAGGCTCAGGAATTGAAAATTTCAAAGGAAAAGTATACAATCCTGATTTACAATGTGTCCAAAATTCAGCCTCAGAGTCACTATATTCTGGAAGATATGATCCCTCCAAGTTAGGGTTCCAGCCTCTCCCAGAATTCATCCCTAAACAGGACACCTGGGGAGAATTGGTGTAGCGTGGGCTACAGAGTTCCAAATGGAATTCTGGAAGATGTTATAGAAATATAACTGATTGTAAATTATGTTTTCCAAATTTCAGAACCTGAAGATGAACCAGTGACACGTGGCATGCCGTACAACTTCACTATTCTGAACAGTCCTGTAACAGGTCACCTTGGGAAAATGATCATAAATCCAAATTGGTGAAACCAATTCTAAAAAAAACTATGGTTTTGGATCAAGGACATGTGAGGTTACCTCAGTGCAAAATTTCATACATATAGGAGTAGTAATTTCAGAGATATCGCAGAAACAGTAACAGGAATTTCTGCAAAAGAAATTGGAAAAACTAGGGCTTCCTGTTCTGGGAGCTTCCCTCCACTGTTTTCAGAAAATGAGTACATTGGATAGCTCCATTTAAAGAGATATATATTTATATCCAATCATATCTAAAATATTCCAAGTTTTTAAAATTATGGTTTCTCTGACAAACCCTAGATCAGCCAGCTCCGGAAGTAGGACAGACACCTCAAATCGGTAAGACCTAATCTTTTGCTATTTGCATTTGAGGTTCTCATTTCAAAGTGATCTATCACATCAGCTTGATGATAAGCTTGGTGAAGTTGAAAAATTCCAAGCATGGAAGTATTTTATCTCTCTGAAGAAAATGAATTGGACACCTACATGAGTAGAGAGGTTCCAGTTCTAGAGGGAGATGAGCCTCAAAGCCTTACACAAGAAGAACTCGATCAAGGCCAAGAATATCATTGTTGATTCAATCATGGATCAACTTGTACCACAAGTGTCTTACCTAAAGGCACCTAAGATGTTTGATTCCTTGATCAAGCTATTTGAAGATAAGAACATAATTCAGAAGATGGATTTGAGAAAACAGTTGAAGAATGTGAAGATCCAGAATGCAGAACAACTTGAAGCAGTAGAAGAAGAAGTATGCAGAAGTGGTGATAGCCACCTTGAATGGCCTCCTAGGATCATGGGATTCATTCATGTGAAGAATGTATACCAGAAGTAAGTGATTACTTTCAGCTCAACTAATAAGAAGAGAAGAAGAAGATGGGAGCAATTGAAGATCAAGCTCTCACCATTCAAAGAAGATCCCTCAAGCGATGAGGAATATGAAAAACTCAATTCTTGAAGAACCTCTTATTCATCTTATCATTTGGATAAGAAATGATGATTTCATGAATGAAGAATATGATAAAGTAGAATGATCAAGATGGAGTCTACCCACGAAACAAATAAAAGATAAGTATTCAATTGCCATTTCATGATATTGTTTTGTTATGCATTTGATTATATTCAGTTGATGTGTTATGCATGATAGATTGTTTGCATTAATGACTGTATACTACTAATATGCATGTGATGGGTAAGTAGCTCATGGTGCTATACAACTCTCCATTGCTACTTATCTAGAATGAAACCTCTTTGCTGAAATATTGGATTAGTGCACAATCTCAATGATTTCATGGTATAGATGGAAGGCATCTAGAAATTTTCTGTGAGATATGGATGAATGTTGTATTGGCTAAATAGTTGCATGATGCATAAGAATTTGTCGTTATGCATATGTTTTATGAAATAGTTCTAACCATGCAACTGGTCATTTGAATTGTAGGAAAGGTCCTATACAACCTCCTACAAGAAAAGAAGGACGAGACTTGTTCCGAAGAACAAGTGATGACAATTCAATAAACATGAATCTAAAGCTCCCAGGGTTAGAGACACCATGACGGAAGAAAGAGCTTCAGAGAGCGGTAGATCCACCTCAAAGGATGAAGACCACCATGGGTATGAGAGATAACTCAAGATGAAGAAAAGAATGCTATGAAAGAAACTATGATCAAAGAATAACAGTTGATCATGGGGAATGATGTATACGATATGATTTCGAGACATAAAGGGAAGTACATAGTATCCTCCATATGGATCTACAAGAACAAGTGTACAAAGAAAGGTTCGTGATTTGCCTCAAAAAGAATAGAATATGACATGAAATACTCTATTGACTAGTATATATCAAGCATAGAACCACCTGTACAGAATGAAGAAGGAAGATAATACTCCACTTCAGGGGGAGTGACTACATAAGATATCTGAGTTCGACGCGGTACTACATGATGGACAGCTTCTTGATGGATCGAGACTTTACCAAGAGTAAAGTGGGTTCCAACCTTCAAAGTTGAATGCAGAAGACTGGGATATGTTGATGATCTGACAAGATAAACTCATGGAAGATATTATGATGAAAGACTACTAGAATGATGTATGGGATATAGTTCCCAAACCAGAAGAAAAGAGTATTGTATCCTCCAAATGGATATAAAAAATAGAGCATGCAGCTGACAAAAGTATCGAGAAGTATAAAGCAATATTTGTGGCCAGAGGTTTCTTTCAGAAAGAGGGAATTAATTCTGAAGAGACACTTACTCCAGGAAGCAAGGTACACTTCCTTTAGAACTATCATAGTAGTTTCTTCCATGGTGAAGTAAATACAATCCTTCCTTAATGGTATGATTGATAAAGAGTTTTACATTGAATAGTCACGAGGATTTGAAGTTGAAGCCAGATGGAATCACATATGCAAGTTGAAGAAGGCCCTCTATGGCCTGAAGTAAGCTCCCAGAGCTTGGTATGGAAGAATAGATAGTTTCTTGTCAAGCATGGGATTTACCAAGAGTAAAGCTGATCCTAACCTTTATCTCAAGGTTGTAGAAGATGAACTTTTCATCCTGTTATTATATGAGGATGACTTATCCTTGACAGGAAATGAGAAACAGGTCATGGAAAGCAAGAAGAAATTAGAAGAATAATTTGAGATGAAAGACCTTGGGTTAATGCATTATTTCCTAGGTGTGGAAGTATGGCAAAGTTCAAAAGAAATCTTTCTCAACCAGGGAAAGTATGCGGTAGAGATATTGAAGAGATTCAATATGTTGGAATGCAAAGTCATGGCCACACCCATGGACTCCAACCTGAAGCTGTTAGCTGATGACTCATCAGAGTTAGTGGATATGACTCATTACAGATAGATCATTGGGTCATTGATGTACTTAACAAATACCAAACTAGACATTTGTTTTGCTGTGACCACCTTAAGTCAATATCTTGTTCAACCAGGACGGGTTCACCTAGTAACTGCAAAACATGTGATGAGATATCTGAAAGGGACTATAGACTTTGGTTTATATTATGATGATAGCCATGAGTATAGATTGTATGGCTACACAGATACAGAATGGGCTGGAAGTATCTCAGACAAGAAAAGAACATTAGGTAGATGCTTTTGGGGTTTGCTATGAGTTCATGGTTTAGCAGGAAACAGTCCAATGTTTCTCATAGCATGGCTGAAGCAAGATACATAGCAGATTGCTCTGCTAAGTTGTGAAGCCATATGGATTCAAAATATGATATAAGGTCTCTTTGAACTGAAGATGGACACTACAATGATTCTATGTGATAACCATAGTTGTGATGACAGAGAACCCTATGTTCCGTCGTATTTCTACATACAAGATAAGATGCAGATGATGATGTTTAAGTATTCCCATACTGAAGATATAGATGATGCTTTCAGTATTCATATACTAGAGATACATATGGTGATAGTTCAGTATTCACATACTGAAGATGTAGATGATGATGGTTTGGTTGCTGATGTGCTAACGAAGCCTCTATCTCGAGTAAAGTTCGAACACTTTCGAGACAAGCTTGGTGAGGTTCAGAAGAACCTTCCTTGAAAGGGGGAGTAGTGATGTTGTAGTGGGATTGTATCATCCCTGCGAATCTGCCCTAAAGTGATCCGGTGACCTCGGTCCTTGAGAATGAAGAGGGATTGTATCATCCCGGGACATCTGTCCAAAAGTGATCTGGTGACCTCGGTCCTTGAGAATGAAGAGGGATTGTATCATCCCGAGACATCTATCCAAAAGTGATCCGGTGACCTCGGTCCTCGAGAATGAAGAGGGATTGTATCATCCTAGGACATCTGTCCAAAATAGATCCGGTGACTTCGGTCTTCGTGAATGTGGTGGATTGCATCATCCCTGAACCTTGGTTCAAAATGTATCCAGAGGTCTCGGCCCCTGTGAAAGTGGTGGGATTGCATCATCCCTGAACCTCGGTTCAAAATGTATCCGGAGATCTTGGTCCCCGTGAATGTGGTAGGATTGTATCATCCTTGAACTTCGGTTCAGAACGGATCCGGTAACTTTGGTACTCAAGAACGTGTGTTGATCCCATAATTCCTAGAGGAAGGATTGTCTGAGTTCCACATATGTGTTGATCCGATAATTCCAAAAGGAAGGATCATTAGTAACTCCGTAAATACCTAAATCCAGTAATTCCAAAAGGAAGGATCATTGAATTGATCCTGTAATTCCAATAGGAAGGATTGTCTGAGTTCCACAGATGTGTTGATCCCGTAATTCCAATAGGAAGGATTGTCTGAGTTCCACAGATGTGTTGATCCCGTAATTCCAATAGGAAGGATTGTCTGAGTTCCATAGATGTGTTGATCCCGTAATTCCGAAAGGAAGGATCGTTAGTAACTCCATAAATACCTAAATCCCGTAATTCCGAAAGGAAGGATTGTTGGTAGCTCCGTAAAGACTTGATCCCATAATTCCAACAAGAAGGATTGTCTGAGTTCCACAGATGTGTTGATCCCGTAATTCCAATAGGAAGGATTATTTGAGTTACACAAATGTGTTGATCCCGTAATTCCGAAAGGAAGGATCGTTAGCAACTCCGTAAAGACCTAAATCCCGTAGTTCCGAAAGGAAGGATCGATAGTAGCTCCGTACAGACTTGATCCCGTAATTCCAAAAGGAAGGATCATCTGAGCTCCACAAATGTGTTGATCCCGTAATTTCAAAAGGAAGGATCATTAGTAACTCCGTAAAGACCTAAATCCCGTAATTCCGACAGGAAGGATCGTCTGAGTACCATAGACATGTTGATCCCGTAATTCCGAAAGGAAGGATCATGTTGATGTTTTGATGATGATGATGTTGAGGTTTTGATGATAATGATTTTATGATGATGATGATGTACTGATCGAAAGATCAGAGTGTGACGATGATGATATTTTGATGATGTTGAATGTTTTGATCATAATGATGTTTTGATGATGTTGATGTTTTCATGATGATGATGTTTTTATGATGATGATGATGTACTGATCGAAAGATCAGAGTGTGACGATGATGATATTTTGATGATGTTGAATGTTTTGATCATAATGATGTTTTGATGATGTTGATGTTTTCATGATGATGATGTTTTTATGATGATGATGATGTACTGATAAAAATATCAAAGTATGATGATGATGTACTGATCGAATGATTAAGAGTATGATGATGATGATGTACTGATCGAAAGATCAGAGTGTGACGATGATGATGATCAGTATGTGATGATGACGACATACTGATCAAAAGATCAGAATATGATGATGATGATTTTGTTCGAGAGTTGAAGTATGATGATGGTGCTGATCACGATGTTACTAATCAGAATGTGATGATGTTGCTGATCGAAAGGTCAAAGAGCTGATGATGATGTTGTTGATCGAAAGGTCAAAGAGCTGATGATGATGTTGCTGATCGAAAGGTCAAAGAGCTGAATATTATGTTGATGATCGAAAGGTCAAAGTTCTGAATATTGTTGCTGATCGAAGCGGTCAAAGTGTTGATGTTGCCAAAGACTGAAGATTGAAGATGAAGACTACATGATGTTGAAAAGCTTCCAATGATTTATAGATGTGTTTCCTTGATGATGTTGATAATGTCCTCTATCTCTCTCCTACTATTGCTGTTGTTGATGTTGTTGTAGAATACCCTTCTCGTTAAGGGGGAGTGTTGAAATATTGTAACTTCAAAGAATATTCTATATGTATCTTTTGTGGTCCCCGATGGTCCTACTGGGAGAACCACTTTTATTAATTTGTACCCCGATGCTTCTAATCAGAAGAACTAATAAGAGTCATGAGGCAGTCCCCTCTAATTGTAAAGGTGGGTCATTAGCACCCCAGTGTGGTTACTTGAGCCTACATGTGTAACTCCAGCCTACATGATTAACTCGATCCTACATGTCGGATGAGTTAACTTAAGTGAACAGATGAATATAAATAGAGGTGTGGTGCTCCTAATTTGACACACACACTCTCACTTGTGTAGCGCATTAGTGGAGAAGAGAAGAGTAGCTAGAGAAGGAGGAGGATCAGGTTTTGACCTCCTTGTTGGTTTTACCTTTTATCTTTTTGGGGAATCTATATTGAGGAAGCTTTTGCTGGGTTTTTCCCTTTAGGGTTTTCCTAGGATAAATCTTTGTGTTCCTTTTGTATGGTTGTGCTTGTCTATCTTTTAGTGATCCTGTTTATATGCTTTTGTTATGAATTCAAAATGAAATACTAATTATCTAGCTTAGCATATGAAAATTTAACACGAGGAAAGTCTTTTTCGAACTACACCAAGATTGTCACAAAAATATTCAAAATTTACTCGAGATAGAGGCTTGGTCAACACATCAACAACTTGCTCATCGGTACTCACATAATGGAGTTTTATAGATTCCTTTTGTACCACATCCCTTAAATAAAAACATCGGATTTCTATGTGCTTATATTTATCACAGAACACCAGATTCTCTGTCATATTCATGAAACTCTGGCCGTCACAAAGAATCATTGTGGTGTCCAAATCCATGTCAAATAGTCTTGACATCAATTTCCAAAGCCATATCACTTCACAAATAGTAGAGCAAGCTACTATGTACGCTGCTTCAGTTGTTCTGGGAGCAACACTGGACTGTTTGTTACTAAACCATGAGATCATGGCGGATCCCAGACAATAACATCCACCTGAGGTGCTCTTCCTGTCTGCAACACTTCCTTTCCAATCTGAATTCGTATATCCATATAATCTTCAGTCATGATCTCTACCATAGTAAAGTCCCAAGTCTATCATACCTTTTAGATACCTCATCACATGCTTTGCAGCTATCAAGTGAAGCCACCTAGGTTTAAATAGATACTGACTTAAGGTGTTCACAACAAAGCATATATCTGGCCTTGTATTTGTCATATACATTGATGACCCAATGATATGTTTGTATTGATTCATGTCCACTAACTCTGATGACTCATCAGATAACAACTTTAGGTTGGTGTCCATGGGTGTGGCCATGGATTTACAATCCAACATATCAAATCTTTTCAAGATTTCCAT
Source organism: Pseudotsuga menziesii (assembly GCA_001517045.1). Lineage (NCBI taxonomy): Eukaryota > Viridiplantae > Streptophyta > Pinopsida > Pinales > Pinaceae > Pseudotsuga > Pseudotsuga menziesii. Next base: position 113,889 of record LPNX010442659.1, read on the forward strand.
TGCATACTTTCCCTAATTCAAAATATTCCTTATGGACTCTGCCACACTTCTAATCCTAGGAAATAATGCATCAATACAAGATCTTTCATCTCGAATTCTTCAGCTATATTCTTCTTGCAATCTGTGACCCATTTCTCATTTATTGTAAAAGATAGATCATCCACATGCAGTAATAGTATGACTGGTTCATTATCCATAATTTTCATGTAAATTTTAGGATTAGCTTTACTCTTGGTAAAGCCCAAGCTTATCAAGAAGCTATCTATTCTACCATAGTTCTAGGAGCTTGCTTCAGTCCATACAAATCCTTTTTCAACTTACATACATGAGTCACTTTGTCTTCGAATTCAAATCCTTATGGTTGTTTGATGTAAACCTCTTCCCCAATCACACCATTAAGGAAGGCTATATTTACATCCATTTGGTGTAGATCCCACTTCATCATGGAAGCAAGGTCCATGATGGTTCTGATGGAACTGTACCTTTCTACTAGAGAAAAACTCTCTTCATAATCAATCCCCTCTTTCTGAGAGAATCCTCTAGCCACAAATATTTTCTTGTAGTTTTCAATGCTTCCATCAACAACATATTGTATCTTGTAGATCCATTTCGAAGATACCACACTCTTGTTTTCTGGTTTGGGTACTATATCCCAAACATCATTCTTCATTATCGACCGGTATTCTTTTGTCATTGATCCAACCCATTCTTTCTTCGCTGGTGGGTTCTTGATCTACAAGGTCACACATCAAAGCTACATAGATAGAGTATGGATTGATCTTTTTCTTATTCTTATAGAGCCTTTTGGAGCTCCATATCTCTCTATTTCTTGTAGGAATTCTCTTACCCAAGCAGGTTTTCTCTTTCGAGAGATATCCATAGTAGGGGGTTTCTAAGGTTCTAGCATATAATGATCTTCATATGCTACCATTTTAGGAGAGGGTTCAAATTCTACCATTCTGGGAAGTACATCCTCTTCATGTACTTCTTCAAGCTGACACCTTCTAGATTTATTAAGAGCTATATATTCATCAAATTTTACATCCCTACTAATATCGATATGATGGAATCCTAAAATGTATATCCTCAAGGATTTGGAGACGTCATAGTATCCAACAAATATTCCCTTCTTTCCAGAAGGATCGAACTTGGTTCTCTTCTCTTTTGGAATGTGCACATATACTAGATAGCCAAATATCTTGAGATGGATCACTTCAGGTTTCTTTCTTGTATACATCTCTTCAGGAGTCCTGAATCCAAGAGCACTGTGAGATAATCTATTTTGCACATATACGACTATTCTTGCTGCTTCAACCCATAGGTGCATAGGGAGGTCTTGGTCATGAATCATGGTCTTCACTGCTTCCATAATGGTTCTATTCTTTATTTCCTTAACACCATTCCGTTGGGGATTATAGGGAGTGGTTAGTTCCCTCCTGATTCCTGCCTCATTACATAATGATTCAAATTCCTTTGAAGTGTACTCTCCACCATTATCTAATCTCAGTGTCTTGATTCTCTTTTCTGAATGGTTCCCTATCAAGGCTTTGAATTCCTTGAATTTCCCTAACACTTCACTCTTGTTATTCAAGAAGTATATCCATGTCTTTCTTCAATAGCGATCAATAAATGTGACATAATATTCATATCCACTTAACGATATAGAGGTCATAGGATCACATACATCATAAGGAATTAGTTCTAATGTACCTTTAGTCTTTTTTTTCACTTTTAGGAAAGGGATTCTTGATGTTCTTTCCTCTTGTACATCCTTTGCAAGTTCCCTCATGTTCAATCTTTAGATATGATAACCCCGTTACCACCTTGCTCACATAGTCCAATGCTTTATAGTTGATGTGAGCAAGCATCCTATGCCACAGTTGAATTGAGCTGGTAGTCTCATGGACAAGGGCTGTCTCTGGATGTCCTTTGAGTTTATACAATCCTCCTTCTTCTTATCCAATGACCACAACATATTCAAGTGTCTTTCCTTTGGACCACATAAGTACTTGTCCATATATAAAATCAAGTCTATATCCTTTCTTATCTAGAGCTGAGATGGAAAGTAAGTTCTTTTTCAAACCTGGTACATACAGTAGTTCCTTCATCTTCATGGAAGTCCCAGAGTCAATCTTGTAGCTTGATTCACCAATACCTTTGATGGGATATTTATAGTCATCTCCCAATGATACCTTCTGAGGAGAGTTCTTTTCTTCAAGTATTGATAGAGTTTTCTTCTTCCCTGTCACGTGCTTTGAAGCACCACTATCAATAAGCCATGTATCTTCTCCATGTGTTATAGACCCATAGAGTGCAGAGAATAGTACATATTCTTCTTTTGTTAGTGTTTTTCGAGGTCTTTTTTCCTCATCCTCATCTTCAGCTAGACGAGCATGATGTCTCTTGTTGTTATTCTTCTTCTTTAGTGATGGACACTCTCTGGAAAGGTGTCTTGGCAGTTGTAGCATTGATACTTTGATGAATCCTTCTTTTTCTGCTTAAACTTCTTCATTGAAGGTTTATGGTTACCCTTCTTGAATTTTTATTGTTTTCTTCCTTTAGTATGGATGGATAGAGCCTAATCGTCTTCTCCGAGTAGAGCTTCTCTATTAGTACTCTAGCTTCTTATTGAATGCAATATTCACATACTATGTCAAAATTCATAATTTCTTTTCTGACACAAAGAGTCTGTATGAATGAGTCCCAAGGTCTAGCGAGACCATTAAGAGCAGTCATAACTAGTTCATCCTCATCAAGGGTGTCTCCAATGGCACTTAGTTTCTCTCTGAACTAGGAGACCCTTGTGAAGTAATCTTGAATTGATTCTCCTTTACTCATTTGGTTCCCTTCAGTTGAGCTCTCAGATTCATCTTTTTGTTGATGGTTCCTTCCCTTATACATATTGGAAAGTGCACCATACATCTACTTTGGTGTCTTCTTAGATGACACTTGATGGATCAAGTGATCTTTGATAGAATGAACAATGATCCTCATAGCCTTTATTAGGTCTTGTTCATGATTCTCCTTATCTTCAAATTTTGTTGGTTCTACAACTTCATCCTTGATTTACTTCTCAAGACCATTCTCTCTGAGAATGAGACCAATCCTATACTTCCATGCTAGGAATTTTTCTATTCCTTCCAATTTGTCCTCAAGCTTAGTGCTTGGGCCCATCCTATCTAGTATGTCACTAAAAATTGAAATTTCTCAAATGAAAAGCTGACCTTACCAGGAGATGCACTTGAATGAGGTGATTTGGTTGGTACAATTGATTTATGGAGATCCCAAATATTCACCCTTCAAATCCTACTTGTGAGGTTGCGACTGTGCAGAATTTTTGGTTCTGGTTTTCTGCAGTTTTCTGGTTTACGACCAAACTAGGGTTTGGATTTCTAGGAGGTTCAAACACCAAAAAAAGTTTGATCCCGGGCTCAATAGATGCGCACTAGGGAGGCGTAACTTTCTATGCAAGCAAATCTTCCAGATTCCAAATTTTGCAGAAACCCTAATTTCTTCTAGAGAGGGAGGAGAGAGAGTTTCACCTTGTGAAAGTTGTTCTATTCAGGATAGCTCTGATACCATGTTAAGATTTCATATGCTAGACTTGATATCATTATTTTTCAATAGAAATTCACAACAATAGCATATGCAGAATAACTGAAAGAAACACAATCACAAGATAGACAGAATATTTATCCTGGGAAACCCTTAAGGGGAAGAAAACCCAACAAAAATTCCTCTGTATAAGATATAACTCAAAAAACATGTATTCTCCTCCTTGCTGATCTCTCTCTCTCTCTCTCTCTCTCTCTCTCTCTCTCTCTCTCTCTCTCTCTCTCTCTCTCTCTCCTATGCGCTACTCAAGTGATTGATTCCTGTGTTTAAATAAGAAGCACAACTCTTCTATTTATACACATTGAGCCAACTGAATTTTACCCTAAACAAGTTGGCCCCACTAAACTATCTCGACTGACTTCACCTAAGAAGACTCAAAATAATATTTTATATTATTCATTAGGGTACTAATGACCTGACTTACAATGGAGGCTTTACCTCATGAATCTATGTTGAATAATTATGATAGTAACACCCCGATAGAGGAACATTAACATCTCCCTTGGGTCACATCAATAAAATACATTTAGAATATCCTTTGAAGTTACAATATTTCAATAGTATTTAGATAGATATCATGAACCAATCACATTGTAAGCCACATATCAATATATTTATTAGTATCGAGGATAACTTGAACCATTAGATCAATTCATGTCTAGAACATATCATGACCATCAAATTAGATAAGTAAAAATACATGCTTGAGAAACACACTTCATCTAATGACACATTACACCAAGTTTATTTTAATTAGCTCCTAATGTATAAATATCCTAACACTCTCCTTTAAGAACAACATGTGAAATGATTAAAGGAATTACAAAGGCAACACAATAGGAGGAGGAAGGATGCATTGGAGCATATCCCCCCTTAGTGACAATTTCCTTAATTCCTAACATAAATCAAAGTTTGGAAAACTTAGCTTCCGTAAGATACTTAGTGAAAATTTCTACTACTTGATCATCTACACAAAAAAATAGGACTTTGAGAACACAATCTTGAATTACCTTTCTAATGAAGTGCATTGTTAAGTCCTATATATTGTGACATCAAATTTAAATTCTTATATTATTATTGTCTTTATTGGTTATCTAGAAAATTAATTGTAACTGTAATCGTATGGTTGGGTATAATTGTTATTGTACCATTTGTATATTATAAATATACCAAGGAGACATAGCTTTAGGAACATCTCATCTTATGATATTTATGAGGATATATACGTTCATGAGTAAGTCATTGTAATTTGGTTTAGCCCTTGGACATGTTATTATTATTTTGATGTTGTGACATTATGGAACAAGGTTATGGGATTATGGTTTGCATATTATTATTATTAATAAATAAAATAAAATAACTGATATCGACCGTTGCCACATAAAAGAGTATGAGGAACCATGATGTTATGATCAAGGGGAAGTGGGAAAGTGTGATCCTAAGTGTTTCTGTCTATGTTGGTGGACCCTCTTGACTTATGCACCCTCTGATGTTGTGTTTCTCCTTGATTTTATTATTCTGGGATGGTTTTTATTAAAATTGGAGTCACTCTCTCTCCTGGTGCACCCCCTTGAGTGCCACTTGGTGTTGTACCTCATGAAAGTTGTAAATCCTCCTTAGTGGTTTTATATTTTCGGAAAGTAACTCCCCTTGTGATTCTCTCTCGCGAGGAAATTGAATTGGTTGGTGTGTGCTTCATTTTTTGGGGTTTCTCTCTTGATTTTTGGCTTCATTCTCTTGGTTCTTGGTTCACTCAGTCATTTGCATTTCTCTATGGACCTTGGGAAATTGATTTGCTTCTCTTGGTATGTGTGAGATCCTGTGATCTAGTGGTATTTTTGTATGGTTAGTATGCCCTTGCTGATCTCGTTCCCAATAAGAGAGACTCAGTTGTTGCTAATCTATATATTCTAGAGCTGCTTGTCCTGATTGGAAGTGTTGTGGAATCTACTTTCCATTGGATGTAGTTGGACCGATGGTAGATTAGTGTTTTATTGAGTCTATTTGTCCTAGATATGTATGTATTGAATTGGAAATAATGGGATATATTTTTCATTGTAATACATGTTATATTTTTATCATTTAAGCAATATGATCTTAGGATCTTATCTGAGAGAATAACATGCACAACAATAATCACAAGAGACAAGAGACACAAATATTTTTACTCAAGGAAACCATAAAGGAGAAAACCCCACAATTTTCTCAGAGATAGAATGAGCACCAATGGAAAAAGTAAAACCCAAAGACAAAAAGATAATCTTCGACAACTATTCTCTCTCTCACTTGTGCGAGCTTCTCTTTTCTCACTCATGCACTATAGTTGAGTGAGTGTGTGTTACAAATAGAGAGTCTCATTCTCTATTTATACTAGTTTCCGATTTGACAATTACTTATGTCACAACCCCAAAATTTCACCAAAAATTTAAATTTTTTAAAGTAATATAAAATTTCTGAAGTTGCAGTTTAATAACTGCTAGCAGTTAGCAGAAAATGAAACAATTAACAATATGTAGTGATTAACTTCAAACACATAAAAACTAATACCACTTTAATTTTGGTAAGTTATATAAAATGACTTGCATTCAGTTGCTTCTTGATGTACTGATGATTTACTTTTTTCAAGTAGGTGAGAAATCCATCTTTAAAATCGTGGCTTACTTAGCAAACTACTAACTCAGATGGATTTCTGGTTCTTACAGGTTCAGTAGGTAAGCGTTTGTACACGTAGGAGTTTATTTTTGCATTAAGACAGGAAGTACTTCTTTAGCATAATAAAATGCTAGAGTGTAAATTGATTTAATAGAAAGCAAGGCTATGATGAGGTAAATTAACTTCCTTTGCTATTTTTGGATCCATGACAGGATTTAAAGTTGGTCGTAAAAACCAAAGTCCTTAATATACTTAGTGTCTTTTACCAGAATGAGTTCTGTTTAAGTTTATTTCTATTGTTGTAATACCTAGTCACTTACAAAATATATTGATGAGCATAGAGCTCATAATTTAACATAGCAACACTTTTACTGTAGCATGATTTTACTGCTATTGATATGTTTGATATTTAATGTACTGTTTTATATGCATGAATATAATCCTATGATCCTCAAGGAAAAAATTTACAAATAGATTCCATTTAACTCTTCTTTAGCAGTGAAGAATATCAACTTGTTTATTTGTATACAGTTATAATTATCTACTTGCACTACTAAACATCAAGCTATAAACTTCAATTTCTAGGTTATCACCATGTCACATGTGTTATAGTAATATTACATTACCATATTGTTAATAATATTACTAAGTAATTTTACTTATACCCTTAGGTAGTCTTCTACCTTGTAATTACCATGGTATAGTCTAATTATTGGTTTGATTTATTATAAGTTTGGTTCTTTATAGAAAACAATAAGAACACTAACTCCAAAGAGGTTTTTTTTATTTTAACCATAGCACTATCGACCTTATGAAATCGTAAGAATTATACTAGGGTGGAAATACTACCTAACAACCACTTTCGTAAAATTTGAACTATAGGTAAATTACCTTACCAGCTTTGTTTTTACATAAAACTAGTTCTAAAACATAGCATAGATCATCTAAAACAAGGTTTGTATGAAAAGCAATTAGAAGTGCAAAAGACTAAAGGTCGAAGGCATAGGTTTCATTATTGATCACGATATATATGCTTTTACATGATGGTCGAGTGGAATGCTTTTCAAAATGGCAAAGATAAGAACTAAATTAAAACAAAACATTATCATTAGTTGCATGGTATATATGATTGGCAATGATATGTTTTTCACACGACAGTGCAGGGTTGACTATAGGGATTGACCCACTTTTGATTAAATTTTTCGATGGGCACGTTGATGAGTCTCCACTTTGAATTGGTCGATTTAAAACACAAAGTGAAACCCTACACTCTTACATTTTCCTTCGAGGGTTTTCCCTGCATTGTGTAAGTTTTTTGCGGCCATGAGAGGCCTGTTGGTTTATCGTTTGACAGCTCCGTTGTAAGCAGTATGGTGCTGCATTCTTGTGCATGTGTGTTAAGGGATTCACAGTTTATAATATAGTTCCTTTTGTGAGTTATTGGAACACGATGAGAGTGGTTTCTTTAACTCTGTCAGCAGCTCGAGAACTGGAAATAGTGTTACCCTTGTCTCTGCTCGTGACTTACTCCAGCATCGGGGAGATCTATAGTAATAACCTCGCTTCCTCTGTCACAGGTTGGAACGAGGTTTTGGTTGCTTCCTGGTGCAGTTTACTCGAACTGGTTCATTCTCCTTCTTGGCTCCAAACTTCTTATTTGCAGGTAATAAGATTTACCTTGCACTTATTTCTTTTGATAAATTTTTAGGTATGCTTTTAAAAAGATGAATAAATTTCTACCTGACACTTGGCGTTGGACTTGCAGGTTATAGTCACGGCTTCAGACTTGAAGTAAACCTCTCCAGCGTTGGTTAACTTTGTGGCCTACAAACGGGTAAGCCCCGGTCTCGTCGTGGCATCTCCCTACTTGCAATTGGTTGTTGGAAGGAGTTTACAGTGAAAGGAAGCATGGCTCGGTTTCTTCAAGGGTTTAAACATTTAGTTTTGTTATTACTTCAGTTTTTCTTTGGTTTAAAACCCTTGCAGTGTTCATTGGGTAGCTCCGACTCTTAATCCATGATATGTATATAGTTTTGGTTACAAAACAAGAATTCAGCCTTACGGCTTGATAATATAATACTGTTGTTTAATATTAAAAGAGTCATCTTGTACTCAGGCTTTTTAAAAGACTCCTATCTTGTTTATTCTAGTTTGTTCTAATTGATCTTTCTTTTAAAAAGATAAGACTGTAAAAAGGGTTTTTCCTTCATCTGTCAGTAATGAAATTTACTGTTAATAATACATACTTATATGTAGTTAGTTTAAAGGTGAAGTCTGTGGAACAATTAAAATGTAAAATTTATAGGTTTTACATTATCAGTCCAGAAAGTATATTAGTTATGCTTTATTGGAAAGGACCCTTGTGTAAATGGTGTTCTTTTATTATTATTATTATTTGAGCTCTGTTCTCGTTTTCTTCAGTTTTGCTTTTACATGTGGACTGTTGTTTGATTAACCTGTCAAATAAGTATTTAATTTACTGATAAAAGATTTATAAATACATTTTAAATTCAGGAATAAGACTGTAGTCAGTCTAATGCACAGTTTATAGTTTTCTTGTTATTTTTAATTCTCAGTTAGCAATGTAACTGGATGTATTTTATACAAGATTAATTTGCATGTGAAAAGAATAGTTGAAGGGGTTTTGACCCTTAGGTTTTTACAGGTCATAAACCTGTTTGGTTTTTAAATTTTTTAAAAAGCACACTTATGTATAATTCTTAGTTTATTTCGTTTATTATTTATATATATATTTATTTGGAGCTCTGTAGAGAAAAGACTGTTAACTCTAGAGCTCTGTTTAATTTTCATAAATGAAGGGTTTATAAATGAAACCCTAATCTGGTTTTAATAAGCAATAGTTAAGATTAAGTTAATATTTCAAAGAACTATTTAGTTATTAACTTGTCTATATATTTTCTCGAATATTAGTTATTATCTCCTATAAACTTTTATTTCTTAACAATATACTAATACAGTGGTACTAGTGTATTTTATTATTTCTTTTTACTTGTATTTTCATCTAGATAGACTAAATAAAACAGTAAATATAAACAAACTACAACACTACTTTTTCATGGCATTTTAAACATTGAACTAAAATTTACTTTATTTGCCTACAGATACAAAATCATATCTATTATTTTCATTTATTTAAAAACATTCTAACTGTGCTAGAGTACGACCTGGTTTCCAGGTGTGGAAAAACACAGCTTAGAAATTTAATTTCTTTCTATTTCATTATTTTCCAAAATCATTTTCATTTCTATACATAATCTAATAAGAATACTAAATTTAAAATTTCAGAAAACTCTGAACTTTTAACATTCATGTAGCAGATAAACTAAGATTTATTTAACTCGGACAGTAAAATAAAATGACATAGAACCTGTTGAGAATAGGATGACAGCAGCTTGAGGAGGGCATTCCTCCCTACCAATCTCCTGGAGAGCGCTCAAACAACGCTTCCTCAGGACCCCCAAGACTGTTCCTGGTCTTCTTGGCTGAGAGTCTGCTAATAATCACAGTAATTACACAAAGAAATTTGAACAAAAAGAACCCATAAAGTGTTGGGAGTGCAATGGTCCACATTATGCCTCAGTCAGTCCCAATTGAAAAAAGACTGTCAGTAATATCCATACAATACATGAGGAAATGATTGTTGGAGATTTAGCAAGGACTATGCCCAGGATCAATGCAGCTTTGGAGAATCGGCAAGAAAACTATCAAGCTTCCATGGTGGAAGTAGAAGGTGAGATAAACCAAACACCCATAGCTATTTTAATTGATCTAGGAGCTAGTTTAAGTTATATTTCACCTAAATTGGTAGAAAAATGTAAACTGTCTGTTGAAAAATTTGTAAGTTCTTGGTTGGTTCAGTTAGCTACTCGTGCAAAGAGGAAGGTAACTAGTTTTGTAAATAATTGTGCAGTAATTATGGATCAATTTAAAACTTTTGTAAAGCTTAATGTACTACCTCTGGGTTCATACGACATACTAATCGGTATGGATTGGTTAGAGCAACATAGGGTGATTTTCAATTGCTATGACAAAACCTTTACTTGTATAAATAAAGATGGAAAACCAATAAGTGTAAAGGGAATGCCTAGAAAAACAACCATAAGGCAGATTTCTGCTCTGCAGCTTAAGAGAGCTATTAGGAAAGGTTGTAAGGCTTATGCAGTAACAATAACTAATGAAGAAAAACTAAATAACATAGAACCTGTTGAGAACATGACAACAACAACTTAAGGAGGCCGTTTGATGCAGGGTGAAGTGGAAACTAGAATTTATAGGTCCTTTAATCTCCAGCTAATTTCCATTGCCATAGCCACGCTTTGCACTCCTACAACTACAAATGTATAATGCCCTTTCCCCTTCGTTCAAAACAAAAATATGAGAAAATGAAGCTGAAGATAGACGCTAATAAAGGAATCTGGTGTATTCTTTTGTGAGCTTTCTGTCATGAAGTTGAACTGTCGATCCCATGAATAATTTCAATTTGATGCACAAAGATCTATGCCGTTGGCTCCAAGATATGCAACATGTAAATTATGGTGGCTTAACACGATTTTCTTACGCTTAATCATACATAGAGTAAACAATTTAAAATTCCAGGGTTCCAGATTTCTTCCCGGCTTCCATAATCTCTGCCAGAAACCCATGTTTTTCTTTCGCCTGCAAATTCTTGCAATTTCTCAATGGAATTCGACAATCCTTGCCAAGTACTATCAAATTCTCATGAACTACACATAATTCCAATTAAAATCCAATGGATTCTCACAATGTAAATGAATAACACATTCTTTTAATCGATTTCAAGATTTAAACTAATACACAGAGGATTCAAATTCAATGAACGCAAAAAAAATCCACTTCAGTTCAAATAGACCTTCCGAGCTTGAACTATAGTCTACAACTTCGATTTACAGAGGGAAAAGTGCCACCGTCTTTTGATCTCTGTCTGTTCTGGGAAACTTTTGTTCTGAGATTTTTTTTCCTATCGACCTCCTCCCAAAAATCTCCAAACCCTTTCACCTCTCAAGATTCCAAGCTCCCCTCTCTTTGCCCACGACTAGTGGTTTATTACATAACTAAAAATCAGTTTTTCAGATCCATGAAAACATGATTGAAAACCTAACGAAACCATGACTCAACTTTTTTTGTTCCTATGATTCTGGAAAACTCAACTACATCTATCCTTATATTATTTTTGTTACAAATGAAGGATCAAGCCTTCTTTTATTTGATTTGACTCCTATTCTAATTAAAAAACAAAAATTACAAAGAAGAGACCTAACTCTCTTCTAGAAAATCTTTCTTTGTCTTATCAAAGTTCTTTGTCTCCACTATTTAGCTTATGCTCCTACTTCACCGTTCCTCCCTACCAATCTCATGGAGAGCACTCAAACAACACTTCCTTAGGACCCCCGAGCCTATTCCTGGTCTTCTTGGCCGAGAACTGGGTGGAGAATGCAACTGTAGAACCCTCTGTCACCTGACTAGTTCAATACCTCAGTAAAACAATCTGCTCTCAGCAGTATGATCTTCAACTTAAAAGCTGCAACTAGATCAATTTTAGCAGTTATCCCCTCAAACACTTTCCAGTTTCCCCTCCATTGAATTTGTCTGAAGTAAATTCATTCACCCTGAATGATCACTTCTCTAGAATGAGAAGCCTCAGCTCTCTTCAATGGGAAATTTTATAGAGATGCCTAGGTCTTATGGGTCAGTTTTCATTAATTGAGCCACCTACTCTGATTCCACTTTCTTGGGGAATCATGACCACAAATATAGAGAGTTTTCCACCTGGAAGAGTTGGAAGTGGTTTGAGGATGTTGCCACATGTCAGTTTGCTCTCCACCTAGTCTCCTCCACCAATTTGACCAGTAAACACTCTTTTAACAGCTCTCCTAAGCTGTTGTCTCCTCATTTATTTATTTATAAATAAAATATTCTGAATTTACATTAAATATTCCAGACCTCACTGGGTCATCAATTACAACTTGACATAAAATTTAACATAATGTTCCTTAAATAATGTAAAATTGTTTTTTGCAAAATTGGGGCATGTGACAACTTACCAAGGCTGACTTCATTAGGAGAGTCTAATAATCCTAGTTCCCCTCAACTGCGGGGACTTTACCCCTCGATCAACAAAGGAGGGTTAACCTCTATGACTTTAGATGACTTGATTACATTAATGATTCTCCCGATAGGAACATCGGGGTACAATGAAATACAATACATAAGATATACAAGTGAATACATTCCAAAGTTACAAATACATCAACAATCCCTCTTAAATAGGAAGGTATTCTCTTGACACTGTTCATCAGGACAAGTCTTCATCACATGATCATCATCAGATTGGATCATCATCAAAGCTGGGTCATCATCAAAGATGGATCATCATCAGACTGGATCATCATCATCATTACTGCTCCCGCAATCTCGAGCAAATGGTGCTATCTCTCAATTCTACTCATCATAAGAAGTTCTATAGAGCCAACCCATTTTCATGTTGGTAGTAGGCCTAGCCTCCATGCATGTCTTCTTCTTCAGTGCTTATATCATCGTCATGGTAGGACACAACTAGTACCATTCGAGAAAGGCTCCAGCACTTATATCCACCGGCATGGTAGGACACACGTACTACCATCTGAGAAAGGCTCCAGCACTTACATGCACCAGCATGATAGGACATACTTACTACCATTTGGGAAAGGCTCCAACACTTACATCCACTGGCATGGTAGGACAAACCTACTACCATCCAGGGAAAGGCCCCAACACTTACATCCACTGGCATGGTAGGACACACATATTACCATCGAGGGAAAGGCCCCAACACTTACATCCATTGGCATGGTAGGACACACCTACTACCATCCAGGTAAAGGCTCTGAACTTACATCCGTCGACAAGGTAGGACACACCTACTACCATTTGGGGAAAGGCTCTGCACTTACATCCGCTGGCATGGTAGGACAAACCTAATACCATCCAAGGAAAGGCTCTGCACTTACATCTGACCATGGGAGGAACCAATCCTACCACTATGTTAGAAAGTCAAAGCACTTCCATATGACCATGGGAGGAACTTGTAATACTCCAACAATTTGTAAAAATTTAAAATTTTTCATATGACATTAAATGTTTGCAATCGTCACCACTAAGGAACATTTAATTGTTAACGGTTAACCTAAACAGGTTTAAACTAGAAATAATTCTTTTGTTAATTTCTAGTTCCATATACTTAATTGTTTGTTTTCATAAATCATTATTAAGGATTTGATTTAGCAGGTTATGATTTGGAACAACAGGAATTGAAACATCTATTTAATTACTAGTGCTAAGTTTGTTTTACTGTTTTGTGAAAATATGAAGGAACTTCAGTTGAGATCGAGGATTACTTAGATTTATAGCTAATACAGTGAAGTGATGCTTCTTTTATAGGTCTTTTACAGGTAAGACGTTTTGTTACTAGTTTTCGGATCGAGATTATTATCTCAACTAGCATAAAATATAATGCTAGTAAATTTATTTATTTTACAGCTTTGATCAAATGAATGAGGTATCGTTGACCTGTATATTTATGTTCTAGATAGTTTCTGGTAAACATAAGCGTTTAGTAAACTAAACATAGTCCAGTTGCTCTTCCATTTCTCTATAACTATAACTTGTTCATTTAATTTTCATCAATCTATTATCAATTTAGCTCCTGTATGTAATTCTAGTGAAAGGTAATGGTATAGCAGATTCCTTTTATGTTTTATTACTTAACGCTGAGGTAATTCCAGAGTATTTGTTTTCAAAAATAAACAAGTTAAATAAACTTAGGAAAACCTATATAGGTATAGTCATAAAGTACATTGACTGACATTCACACATGGAAATAAAACCTAATGCATAAGATAGTTTTTCTAGCTATTCTAGTACTTACCAAATGGAGATGTAATAATACAAATCTTAAATCTTAAAACGATAGCATTACTGCTATTTGGGTAAAGAAATAAAAAGATTACTTCTACAAAAATCTATCCGATCTTAACCTTTGTATGATCTTCAATTCACAAGGGGAAAATACGAATCTAAGTTTAATACTTAGACTAACAAAAAAAAGCTATACAAACTCACATACATAATAGATTAAGTCTTTTATGATGTATTTTTACAATTCTATGATTTCTCACAAAGTGTTGTTATTATGCAAATCAAAATTGGAGAATTATTTGCATAAGTTTTTACTCATTTCTAAGATTATAGAGCAATAATGTAAACCCTAGTGTATGTAAATATTACCTCCCTACATTATTCTTTAAGGTTCTAAAATGCACATTTATAATATAACGATATTGGGAGTTATGATAAAGGTTTTTAACCATAGTTCCTTTATAAAATGCTATTGTGTGCAGGATGCTCCCAAAGAGGTCTCGAACTATAATGCAAAACCTCATTTTGCAAATAATTTCAAAGCCACATGGTCGATGCTTGATGGTTAGTTTTTTTTGACTTTGAGGTTCAATATAAAACTATTCTAAAACCCTAAAAAGTCACATTTTGTAATGTCACCGACCCTCCGACTGGCGAAGAGGACGCTACCAAACCATTATCTACCCAGGCAACTAGCCCCATGAACATACACACATAAAAACTAAAATGCTTTGAAGTAAAACATGCATACATTGTGACCATACAGCAGAAGCAAAAACATACATTCAAGCATTTAGCATGTTCATCATTTTCATTAAACATCAAATATGATTGCAGAGATTGAACACAAGAATACTTATCTTATGAAGAGTTTGTCCTGCAACCAACTATGTCGCTACAATGTTCCACCCAACCATAGGCCAGTGTGCTCCTTAGTCTCTCAGCAACACTACCACCCTCGAGCTGGGCATGATTCCCCAAGGAATAAGGAACTAAGTAGGTTCACACATAGCCAAAGATACACAAATCAGCCAAGCCAACATAGTTGGGTTTATCAGGCCATCAGGGAGCTGGGATAAGCTGAATGCTAAGCTGGTGGGATCACTGAATAGCTAAGGAAACCACACCAGAACTAGCCTGACTTCTAGGACACCCACACACACCCAACATAAGGAAATTAGTCCCTTCTTTGCTACACAGTCCCTCAAGCCCTGACTTCCCTTCCAGTGCTATTCATGGGTTGTGTAGAAGAAATCCTACCCTCTAGCTATGTCTATGTGGCTCCCAAACACACCAGGTTTATCAAGCATACCAAGCCTTCATTCCCACTCCCACACAGTCCAAAGACCAACCATTGCATACACACAACAAAACAAGAGATTCACAGCTCTGGGGAAGAAAACCAAACATCACAAAAAAACTTAGGTGACAATTGGGTAATACGCAGCTCTGACTGGGAAATTCGATTCTTGAGTTGTTCTTGGCCATATCATGGCCAAAATGACTCAATAAGAACCCACAGCGACCCAAAAATGTAAATGAACCCACAACAAACCAAAATTATGAAGAAAACAACAACCCCGATCTCACCACTGAAGCAACGGGAATTACACAGCCCAAAATTGGAAGAGGAGATCAGAATCTCCACATGGACAGGGGAACATATACACAGAACCACAAATCCGGGATGGAAAATGCACACGCACCGCAAAATCCCCCAACCACGAAATTCACACACACAACAAAATCGTGCCCATGAGGCCGCTCTCCTAGCTCTCTGTGTGAGTAAAAATGCCAAGACCTGTGCATCAGGAGAATAAACGACTGTCTCTGCGTGAGGATGGGAAAGAATGGAAGAATGCCCACGTGAGGGTGAATGAGTCTGCTGGTGAAGTGTGCATGTGGGAAAGGACTGACAGTCCTGCCACACACCACTGCTCAACAATAACTGCCTAACTAACAACAGAGGTTTTTAATGTGGTAGTTGACTGATTGAGACAAGGGAAAGTGAGTAAGTCAAAACGGTGGGTGACAACTAAATGGGTTTAACAGCTGACACTTGGCTTTTCCCCATTGGCCCAAAGCTTAATAATTTCCCTCCCAATCCTTAGGAAAATCATGCCCTTTTCATCATGGTTGCATTGACATAGCTGGTTGGGGTTCATTTTAATTAAAATGCATAATTACATGATGCTAGAATTAATGTGTAAGATAGCACGATATACCATCGGCAACGATTTCAATCGCCGAAACATAAAACAACCAAATCCATAGTGGGGCTTTTGCCTTTAGCTCCACACCACGATTAAATACAATATATACATTTTAACGCAAACGGGGTCAAAACCAGGGTGTTACACATTTTCACATATTGTTCTTTCCATGGCAGTGGCGAGTAAGAGCTGCAGGCTCATGGCTGCATGGCCTTACTGTTACTCCCTTGACTTTGTATAAGCCCCCTTTCCATTTCATTTTTCTTCTGCGTAAGAGATTCATGTGGCCACTTCCTTTCGTTCTCTGTGAGAGCCCTCTGTTGCCGTTACCATTTCTTTATATGAAAGTGGTCTTCCTTGTCGTTATTTAGCCTCTGCGTGAGCTATCCTTCGGCACTGGTGTATGGGTAAAAATCTGTAGTGTGAGTTGAGTGTTTGGTTTACCTCGATGTTGATTTGGACTTTTTTGTTAGGGTTTCTTGATAGTGCTTCCTTTGCTGCTCGATGTAAATTTTCTGGTGGCTATGATCTGTTCTTGTTACCCAGTAAGGGCCGAGGTCAAGTTCTTCAGGTGAGAAACTTTCTTTGTAATTTATACTATTCTACACTTGTTCATAAGCTAATTCACTTTGTCATTTGTATAAATTTTCTCATTTAGTGTTTTATTAAACTTGTGCAGGTTTTCAAGGGAATGCTTTGTGCTAGAATACGCCATAGCTATTCCATTCAGGGATTCTAGGCTTCGTATCCATCCCGGTAAGCCTCGGTCTTGCCTAAGGTTCTCCTGCACTGGTTGTATGGTGTTTTAGTTGATACTGTCCACTTGATTCTTGGATTACTGCTTGGTCGTGGCTACATTGTGATCTGTTTGTTTTGGAAGGCCATGTGGCCGAGACTGTGATGTGTTGTTTAAGAAATATTTGAAGCCCTAGTGGCTGTATCGTGATGGAATTCTTTGGGTTTTTTCAGGGCCGTGACTAGATATAATATTTATGTGGCCTTCTCGGCCGTAGTTTTGATTACGAAGTATATAATTTTTTTAACAGGATTTTAAGCCATGACTTTGTTGTAAATATGCCATTAGGCCGTGACTGATATGATTAGAGTAGTGGTTAAGGTTTAGATGCTATTTATAATTTGAATAAGCTTGAAGCTTACTATTTTATAACTTATATAATTGAAGAAAAATAATTTTTTTTAATCTTTTTAAAGAATAATTAAAATAATCTAGACTTAGACTTTTGTATATATATACTTTTCAAATTTAAAAATTTTAAATTTTAAATAATAAATATTTTTCTAAACACAAATGGTTTAAGATATAAGATAGTATAAAAAAAGTTATTATTGAATTGTCATTACGTACTATAATAGGCTTCTCATAATAATCTATGTTAAGAATCAAATGAAATATTAGAATAAAATTAAAGAAGGAAACATTTAATAAAACCATAACCTTATGGTTAATTGAAATTGGAGTTGAGAGATCTATATTAAGTTCACAAGATGAGATGCAATTGCTTTCCTCTTCAAAGATGAAAAAGTTGAGCATTTGCTAAGGGTTGACACCATGGTTTCCAAATTCACATGTTTCTTTTTTATTTTAGAGGAAATTTTTTTCAACTACTTATTATGTTGGAGTTTTGAATTTTGAAAAATTTGAAAAATATTTATTATTGTTAATGAGATAATTATTCACATTGAAATCTTACCACAAAAATAATATTAACTAAAATTTATCATTTCCACTCAAACTAAGAAATTTTATCTCCAACATTTTAACCAAAAGTGGATGCAAAATACACTCAATTAAATTGTTGTTTCAGTTCTAGTAACCAATACCCGAAATCGAAATTAACACCACACTTTGTTTACATAGTTCCTCACAAATGGCTAATAAGTGATCAATCATTTCTTGTGTTTTTTCTTTACTTGAACGCTTTCTTGTATTAATATTGTTTGGTGTTGTTTCATCAAAAGGTTTTCTTATTCAACTTTTTTTCAAAAAAAACTTAGCATATATTTTATGCAGATGAAGATTCTAGTAGAGATTTATAGAAAACTTCACGTCTAGTTCACTCCATAGATACATACAAGAATCACATAAGTATACGATTTCATTATAAGATATTTAAGAATTTGAGTGTCTAATCACTTCAATTTCGAAACACTTCATTTTCATTTTCAAGGATAAATGTTTTTTCTCTGTTACTAGTAATAAATGTTTTAATTACTAGTGCTCATATCAATCAATGATAAACACTGTAGATATGGAAGACTCAAGTGAAACTCCGTGTATTCTCAGGTTCTTGATCTGCCAAAGCTGGTGAAAAGCTCATATAGAATCCATCTCTTTCCAATTCTCCCCATTCCGCGTCGTGCATACATTGTAATGGTCGCGCTCATGGTATACGCTTCAATGCTCTCCCAAATTATTAGAAATTTTAACAGTTCTAAAACTTCTTAAACCACTAAGGGGTTATATATATGAGAGCATGAGTTGGCTCTATGGTTCACTTCGAAATGCTATGTTCAACCAAACAAAAAACATGACCTAGTCATGCGTTTTGGATGGGAAGCTCAGCGTGACAATCATGTGTTCTCCATGAGTGATTTAGTCTGCCGGAGTAGCATAAAAATACATTAATGAACACCGGAATTACTTGCTCCAGGGCAATCACGGATAAAGTATTGTTCAGCCTCATTGAACATTCAAGCGTTTGGAGCGAATGATTCGGCCACCTATACGTTCAAAACGACGCTTAATATTTATAAACAAAGCAATAACTTGCATTTTAAGAAACGCACTAGGTGCTCCAAAGATGCGAGTCTTACCCTTTGTAGAAAAGAAACACTCCATTATTTAAATATTTAGATAAGTTGTAATATTAAAAATTACAGTCAACGAGGATAGCTGCATAGTTCTTCTCTTTTAGTGTTTGTTTTTTAGGTTAGAGAAATAAGTTTTTAGTTAATGTTTGTTTTTAGGTTAGAGAAATAAGTTTTTAGTTAGTTCAGCAAATATGAAAAAAACAAAATCATTGTTCGAGACTAATATTCATCTCCATATTGCATTATATTAATTTAGTTTGAAAAGTAAAAATGATTTAGTTTTCAGAGGAGTGTGTTTTAATAGTCAATTATTATGTTGATTCATTGTTATGGTTAAATGTTGATACAACAAAATATAATTATTGGTCAATCAATATGCAAAGAAAAAATCATGGTTAAAAAATAACATTAACTTGTGGATTTCGTTACTAATTTAGTTTGAAAAGTAAGAATAATTTAGTTTTCAGTCATTGAAAATTAGATTGTGTGTTTGAATAGTCTATTATTATTTAGCTTCATACTTAAGTTTGGTTAAATGTTAATACAACAAAATACAACTACCGTTTAGTTTTTTTGAGCAAATTTATTTAATGATATACGTTTGTGACTTGGACGAGATTGCTTAATATTTCCACAAATTAATTTAATTTTTCTTCTCGTGGAGCGCCACCGCACCTTCTCCCTATTGGGAACTACGGAACCTCAACGCTATTCACATTTTTGGTTAATACAAAGTGCGGTGAACCTTGGTCACTGATGCCATTTTTTTGTACCACACCCCTCCAATGCCTTGTGCTAGCTATACAAGTTGTGTTACCAGTTTTAAATAGTTCAAATTTAAAAAAAAAGGTAAGATCTCTAGTTAGTCATACCAGCATGGCTACTACCAACACAATAAATTTGAAGCAAATCTTTGGATCCATATCGACCGGTACAACCTATGAGTTTTGGTCTATCAAGATGAATATGTTTCTCCAGCTCAACAAATGTTGGGATATGGTTGAGACTGAGTTCAAAGAACCCGATACAAATGTTTTGGTCCCAATGAATAATTCCCAGAAGAATGTCATAGAATCTCGTCGATCTTTCCTTGGCTTATCATCAACCAAGGACTGCGTACGAAAGACCACTTAGCCAAGAGTGGATTCACATATGATCAATGTTCTCTCTCGAAAAGCCAAAAATGTTAGGCATGCTTTTTGGGATTGCAATATAGCCAGAAGTTGCTGGTAGCAGGTTCAACAACATTCTCTGTCAAACGTCTGTGGCAATATACAGTGGAGGGCCACCTTTCTAGGAGATTCATGGGATTTGGTGTATCTATTTTCATTGGCTTTTGGCACTGCATTTTAAAAATTGGGATAGCTTTTTTCTCTCCTTTCTCAGAATGTGGTGAGAAATATGTTCTCAATTACTAGCCCAAAGATCTTTTATTGACTAGGGACACAAGAATGATAACCTACTTACACATTTGAATCTTATCTCAGCCCTTGTAGTGCTGAAAAAGTTTCCTGATTTTGTATAGCTCTCTTTGTAGTATGTACATAGTTTTGATCTCTCTACATTAATTCTCTGTTAGTATAACAAGTATTTCCTATAAAAAAATGTTGGCATTATTTATAAGGATAATAAGTATGTTCTCAATTACTTGCAAAGTGTTTTTTACTGATTAGGGGAAAAGAATGCTAATATACTTACATATTTGAATCTTAACTCAGCCCTTGTAGCAATCAGAAAGTTGCCTAATTTTATATAGCTTTCTTTGTACGTAGTTTTTCTCCGCGAATTAATTCTTTGTTAGATAATAAGTATTTCTTCAAAAAATCATTGAATAATCCCTCCACCTACCGGATAACAGTTGCTTGACAGTAGGTGAGAGTTAGGTTGGCTCTACAAAGGTTCTTGGCTTTGAACTTTGTGACTTTTAGGATGATGTATAATGAGTTATGCTCCTTACACTGTTTGACATCCAAGGGTTTCAATGGCAATACCAGTTGTTGTTCTTGTTGATGTATTTGTAACTTCGGAATGTATTCATCTATGTATCTTATGTCTTGTAACCCAATGTTTATTCCGGGATGTATCTATTATGTAATTGAGTCATTATGTGATGCCCCGATGTTTCGATCGGGAGGATCTATAATGTAAACAAGTCATGTCACGTCATTGTGGGTAACCCTCCTATTGTCTAAGGGTTAAATTCCCCGTAGTTCCAGGCACTAGGGTTATTAGACTCACTTAGTGAAGTCGGCCCTAGTAGGGTTTTAGTCATGCTGGGAAGCAGTATAAACAGAGAGGTGACCTCTCTATTTAACACACATATTATACACACTCAAGTGTAGTGCATAGTTGAGGAAGGATAAGACATTGGGGATAGATAAGAAGAAGGTTACTGCTGTTGGGAGATCACTTACTATTTTGGGCTTTTCTATTTTGGTGCTGATTCTATCTCTAAGGAAGTTGCAGGGTTTTGTCCATTTATGGTTTTCCCGAGGAAAAACACTGTGTTCATTGTCTCTTATGTTTGATTGCTGTGCTTATTATTCTCTCAGTTAAAGATCCTAATAATGCTAGCTTAATGTTGAAAAACTAACATGGTATTAGAGCTAACCTGAGAAGAAGACACTGTGCAGCTGCAGGAACTAGGGATTCCTAGTTTGTGGATCTTCCTCCACAGATTTTCAGCAAAAGTAAGGTGGAATAACTCTCCTTGTTAGGGCGCATCTTTCTGTTGAAGTAGAATCCAATTCTGAGGTTTTTCAGTTTTGGAGCCGACACTACTGCCGAAAATTAGGGCTTTTCACAGAAGAGGATTTTTTCAGTGACACCAGGCCTGGATTGATCTCCTCCCCAAAATCAAAGTTAGGGATCAATGTCAAAGCATTTGGTTGGACAGAACTTTGGAAAAGCAAAACCCTAATTTGCTCCTGATCCAACAATATAGGATTGTCAGCTCCAAATCTAGATCCGACATCTTGAACTAGTAAGATCTAAATATTTTGTATTTCCATTTGAGGTTCTCAGTTAAGATGTCTCATCATACCAAGCTTGATGAAAATCTCGAGGGAACTGATAACTTCCGAGCCTACAAGTATAGGATCTCCCTGGTCTTGGAAGAGAATGAGTTGGACTCCTACATCCATGAGGAGGTTCCAGTTGTAGAGGGAGATGAGGCTAAGGCCTTTCATAAGAAGAATTTGGTTATGGCAAAGAGGATCATTGCTGATTCTATCAAGGATCACCTTATCCCATAGGTGTCCTCTCTCAAGACACCTAAAGCTATGTTTGATGCCTAACCAAATTGTTTGAAGGGAAGAACATAAACCAGAAGATGACTCTGAGGAATCAACTGAAGAATGTGGAGATACAAAATGCAAAGACCATCCAGTCTTACTTCACAAGGGTTTCTCAGATCAAAGAACAACTAGAAGTAGTAGATGAAGAAGTGGAGAATGCAGAAATTGTGATGACCACCTTGAATGGTCTCCCTAGGACATGGGACTTCTTCATTCAAGGGATCTGTGCTAGAAAGAAGTTATTCAAGTTTAGCAGACTGTGGGAAGAATGTTCTCAAGAAGAAGCTTGGATAGCAGCTCGAGAAGAGAAGATGGGAAGTGAAGATCAAGCTCTCACAGTACAATCCAAGAAACCCAAATCCATCCCACAGAAGTAAGTACTCTCATCATAGGAATAACTCTAGAAATCCTAGAGATAGGTCTAAGTACATTTGCTACATGTGATGAAAGAGGACAATTTGCTAGATATTTTCCTAAGAACAAAAGTAGCTCTCACAAGAAGAAGGGAAACAAAATAAGACATCATGCTCATGCTGCAAAGGATGATGAACCTTCATCAAAGAGAACCAGATATGAAAGTGAATATTCTTCAAGCGAGGATGAATATGTTTTCATCTCCGCTCTCACGGGAAACATTACTCATGGAAGTGATGATTGGCTTATAGATAGTGGGGCTTCCAAACATATGACTGGATTCAAGGAATCCTTTGTGAAACTTTCAGAACATGAATCACCTCACAAGGTGAAGCTAGGAGATGACTACCAATATCCAATAAAAGGTAGTGGGGAATCTTCCTATAAGCTAGACTCTAGAAAGTCTATAACAATGAAGGAAGTTTGGTTTGTGTTAGGACTCAAGAAGAACCTTCTCTCTATATTAGCATTAGATGCAAAAGAAATGAGGTTTGCATTCATAGATGGTCAAGTTATTATGTGGCCAAAAGGAAATACTATTGATGATGCAATAGTGATTGGTGGACA
The DNA here is from genome assembly GCA_001517045.1 of Pseudotsuga menziesii. Classification (NCBI taxonomy): domain Eukaryota; kingdom Viridiplantae; phylum Streptophyta; class Pinopsida; order Pinales; family Pinaceae; genus Pseudotsuga; species Pseudotsuga menziesii. The sequence continues at coordinate 137,413 of LPNX010442659.1, forward strand.
AGAAGGAGGTTTGTACAAATTCAAGGGCCATCCAGAACAAGCTTTGGTCCATGACACAGTAGAGCCAAATGAACTATGGCATAGAAGACTTGCACATGTGCATTACAGAGCACTACCTCTTGCAAGCAAAGCTGTTGAAGGTCTTCCAAAAATACAAGCAAAACATGATGGGGTCTGCAAAGGATGTGTGAAAGGAAAGAACACAAAGAAGACATTTCCAAGTAGTGAAAGCAAAGAAAAAGGAATCTTGGAAATCATCCACTCCGATGTTTGTGGTCCTATGTCATCAATATCACTAAGCGGGTATGCATATTATGTTTCTTTTATTAATGATTTTTCTAGGAAGACATGGGTTTACTTCATGAAGAACAAAGACGAAGTATTCAGCAAGTTCAAGGAATTCAAAGCCTTGCTCGAGAATCACACTGAAAAGAAGATCAAGAATTTTCAATTAAACAATGGCAGAGAATTCACTTTGAATGAATTCAAAGAGCTATGTAAAGAATCAGGGATTAAGAGGGAGTTGTCCACTCCTTATAATCCACAACAGAATGGGATTGCAGAATGGAAGAACATAACTATCATGGAAGTTACAAGACCTGTGCTTCATGATCAAGATCTTCCTATGCATCTTTGGGTGGAAGCTACCAGAACAATGGTGTATGTACAGAATCGTACTCCACATAGAGTAATCGAGAACAAGACTCCCAAAGAATTCTTCTCCGGCAAGAAACCAGAAGTCAGCAATCTCAGAATATTCGGCTATCCTGTGTACATACACATTCCAAAAGAGAAGAGAACAAAATTAGATCCTTCAGGAAAGAAGGGTATATCTGTGGGATACTCTGAAAGCTCAAAGGCATACATAATATATTTCTCAGGATACAAGAATATTGACATCAGCAGGGATGTGACATTTAATGAAGACATAACCTACAACAAATCCAGAAAGAGACATGCTGAAGAACATGAAGAAGTAGAAGCACCCAGAATTCATGATACAACCATGAACGAAGAAACTCAAGAAGAAAATCAAGAATTTGAAGAACCACAAAGACCTGTAGATCCACCTTTGGAGAAGAATCCTCATAAGAGGAAACATTCTTGGGTACATGAAATTATCCAAGGTGCGGAAATATATGGGGCTCCAGAAGAGAATCACAGAGAAAGAAAGAGGACCAGATCGTATTCCGGGTATGTAGCTTTACTATGTGATTTCATTGATAAAGAACCTTCCATTTATGAAGAAGCGACAGAACGAAAATAATGGAAGGATGCTATGATCGAAGAATACCAATCGAACATGAAGAATGATGTTTGGGATGTTGTCCCAAGACCAGAAGGGAAGTCAGTTGTAACTTCTAAATGGATCTACAAGATCAAGCATGTTGCAGATAGTAGCATTGAAAAATATAAAGCAATATTTGTGGCTTGGGGTTTCTCTCAGAAAGAAGGAATAGATTATGAAGAAACCTTTGCACTTGTAGCTAGACACACTTCCATCAAATCAGTACTAGCTCTGGCTGCAGTGATGAAATGGAAGATACACCAAATGGATGTCAAGACTACTTTCTTGAATGGTGTAGTGGAAGAGGAAGTGTATGTAGAAAAACCACTCGGTTTTGAGACACATGGCAGAGAGTCTCATGTATGCAGATTGAAGAAAGCCCTGTACGGTTTGAAATAGGTACGCAGGACTTGGTACAGAAGAATTGACAGCTTTCTATCCAGTTTGGGCTTTACCAAGAGTAAAGCAGATTCCAACTTGTACTACAAGGTTGAAGATGGAAACCCAGTAATGCTTCTAATATATGTAGATGATCTGTTCGTGACAGGTATGGATGTGTTGATTGCCGATACGAAGAGAAAGCTTGCTGTTGAGTTCGAAATGAAGGACTTGGGTATGATGCATTATTTCCTAGGCATGGAGGTGTGGCAGAGTGTAGATGGAATCTTCCTTGGACAAGGGAAGTATGCAGTAGAGATCCTGAAGAGGTTTGGGATGATGGACTACAAAGCCATGGCCACACCTATAGCATTGAACTTGAAGCTATTGAGTGATGCTTCATCAGAGTCGGTTGATACTACGATGTATCATCAGATGATTGGGTCCTTAATGTACCTGACAAACACAAGACCAGACATTTGCTTTGTTGTGAACACCTTGAGCCATTTCTTAACAGATCTGAGAAATGTTCACTTGATTGCTACAAAGCATATTCTGAGGTACATGAGGAGTACAGTTGATTATGGGCTCAAGTATGAGTTGAATCAGAAGATTAACCTAGAGGGTTATGTTGATTCAGATTGGGTAGGTAATGCCATCGATAGGAAGAGCACTTCAGGATGTTGCTTTAGTATGGAATCATGTGTGATCTCTTGGTTAAATAGGAAGCAATCCTATGTGGCACTGAGTACAGTTGAAGCAGAGTATGTCGTAGCTTGTTCAGCTAGTTGTGAGGCAGTATGGCTGCAGAAGCTATTGTCTGATTTATTTGATCTCCAGATGGATGCTACTTGTATACATTGTGACAACCATAGTTGCATGAAGTTGTCAGAGAATCCAGTGTTCCATGACAAGTCGAAGCATATCGAGATAAATTATCACTATATCAGGGATATGGTGCATAGGGGAGTAGTGAAGCTCTAGTATGTTGCAACGGATGATCATATAGCTGATATATTGATGAAGCCATTGGCTAGGGTGAAGTTTGAGTACTTCAGGGAGAAGCTTGGTGTTCTCGATCGATGTTCCCTCCAAAGGGAAGTGATGAGTCCGTGAGCCATTCTGACATGGGAGAGGATTAAGTTCCCTCCATGGTCAGATGTAAGGGCTGAGCCATTCTGTCATGGTCAGAGGATTTAAGTTCCTTCCATGTCAGATATGAGTGCTATTGCCATTCTAGGAATGGAGGTGCCTGGTTAGTTACCAGGAAAACTCAGTCTAGGACTGAGAAGCCATTATGATGTGAGAGAGGGATGTGTTCCCACTTGATTAGATGTAAGGGCTGAACCATTATGTCATGGCTAAAGGATTAAGTTCCTCCCATGTTAGATGTGAGTGTTGGCCATTATGAAGAGTAGGTCATATATAAGGGCAACTGCTGGGAATGGAGGAACCTGGTTAGTTACCAGGTAGCTCAGTCTGGGACTGGGGGCCATTCTGATGCGATGGTAGGGTTAGTTCCTCCATGATAAAATGTGAATGCATGCCCTTTCGATTTGGTGCTCTTGAGCACAGTCGGATATAAGTGCAGAGCCCTTTCGATGTGGTGCTTTCGAGCATGGCCGATTATAAGTGCTGAGCCCTTTCGATGCAGTGCTTTCGAGCATGGTCGATTGTAAGTGCTGTGCCTTTCTGACAGGATGAGGTTGGATGTAACTGCAGAGCCTTTCCGATGCAATGTGCTTGCACATGGTCAGATATAAGTGCTGAGCCATTCTAGCGTGATGTGCTTGCACATGGTCGGATATAAGTGCTGAGCCATTCTGGCACGATGTTTTTACACATGGTCAGATGTGAGTGCTGGGCCTTTTTGACAAGATGAGGTCAGATGTGAGTGCTGGGTGTGCCTTTCTGACAAGATGAGGTCAGATGTAAGAGCTGGGCAGGCCATTCTAACTTAAGTGTTAGATATAAGCATTGGCGAAGACCTACATGAAGGGTAGGCCTACAGGATTGACTTTGTAGAACTTCCTGTGATGAGAAGAATTGAGATAGCACCATTATGAGATAGCATGTGATGATGATCTAGATCAAGTGATCCAGATGTGATGATCCAGATCAAGTGACGATCCAGTTGTGATGATGATCCAAACTCGATGACGATCTAGATCAAGTGATGATCTAGTTGTGATGATGATCCAGACTCGATGATGATCTAGATCAAGTGATGATCCAGACTTGATGACGATCTAGATCAAGTGATGATGATCCAGTAGTGATGAGCCAGTAGTCATGATGATGAAGATCCCGTGATGAAGAAGACTTGAAGAAGAAAATGACTTGAAGAATTGAAGACGAAGAAGACTTGAATACTTGAAGACTAACAAGACTTGAAGATGAAGATGATGATATGATCCAGTTGATGCAGAGAAGAAGACCAGTGCTAAAAATTGTGTCGAAAGAATACCTTCCTAGTTAAGAGGGAGTGTTGATGTATTTGTAACTTTGGAATGTATTCATCTATGTATCTTATGTCTTGTAACCCGATGTTTATTCCGGGATGTATCTATTATGTAATTGAGTCATTATGTCATGCCCCGATGTTTCGATCGGGAGGATCTATAATGTAAACAAGTCATGTCAAGTCATTGTGGGTAACCCTCCTATTGTTTAAGGGTTAAATTCCCCGTAGTTCCAGGCACTAGGGTTATTAGACTCACTTAGTGAAGTCGGCCCTAGTAGGGTTTTAGTCATGCCGGGAAGCAGTATAAATAGAGAGGTGACCTCTCTATTTAACACACATATTATACACACTCAAGTGTAGCGCATAGTTGAGGAAGGAGAAGACAATGGGGCTAGATAAGAAGAAGGTTACTGCTGTCGGGAGATCACTTACTGTTTTGGGCTTTTCTATTTTGGTGCTGATTCTATCTCTGAGGAAGTTGCGGGGTTTTCTCCATTTATGGTTTCCCCGAGGAAAAACACTATGTTCATTCTCTCTTGTGTTTGATTACTGTGCTTGTTATTCTCTCAGTTAAGGATCGTAATAATGCTATCTTAATGTTGAAAAACTAACAGCTCTTACTAGTTTATTCAGTGGTTTAATATGTGCTTAAGTAACTCATTACCTTCTATTTTATATTGCGATAGTTGCTATGATAGTGTGAAGAGTTTCCTTTCGTATAAACATTTGAATTTGGATGCAACATAATTCCCAAGTCTGAGATTAACCACCTTGATTACCACTCAATCACATGCTAATGTAACATTTTCATATATGAAAAGAGAAAATGAAACTGGCTATAAAAAATGATACATAAATATACAAATGTCATTTGCTTCTACCAATGTTTACTCATTATTTTTCGACAACGAAACCAAAGAATCATTTACATTATTGATGTCATGAAAAGAGTTTCTTGAGCAATATACAAACCATCATGTTGAAAACAGTTATATTGTAAGTCTGTATGCCACCGCGCAGAATATGCATTGTGCATGCAATAAGGATTCTGTAACAACTAACTACTTCACCTCCATTGTCCATCCCATGTTATCCTTATCCAAAACCATTTGAATGCTTGTAAGAGCTGAATACAATTCCTGAGAAACTTCTCCTGGAGCTCCATTCCCATAAGCGATTCTGTAGGCATGCAAAAAAAAATCACTTTGATACACTGCGTTTACAAAAATGCTAGGGCTAGAACTAGGGAATTGGGCATGGGTATCAAGATAAAGAGCATAATGTGTCCTGCAATTCCTCTCATTCAGAATCAATTAAAAGAATTTTGGTCAATCATGTAATAAGAAACACTACATATTCTTCTTGAGATTGAGGGCACTCACTTTGTAATGTAGTTTACCTAAATATATTATAAAAAAATTGTTCATGAATGCAATTATTCTTGATTCTATCCTAAGAGGTTAAATTTATATTTAACACTTTCCCCAAGTTTAGTGAGTGTTTCTATGGTTTAACTACACATGCATAGTAAGATGCGTTTTCTAGTTCTAGTAAATTTGGATGTGTTTTGGCACTTAATATATGCACTTTTCCAGAAGATGTTTTATATAATACTAGGGATAAAAGCAATTTTTTGTGAAACTCATGCAAATAAGAATGCACAAATGTTGAAACAACAAACAAAGACGACCAAAATATATAAGGATAAACTTGAATCAGGAACAGGCACTTCTGCATGCTGCAGATAATGTTGCATACTCAGTGACTGGAATTTTCAGTTGGGGGATATTATGTGAAAAATATTCAAATGAAAGTCATCACTTTGAATGTTTAAACAATCGTCGTCTAAAAAATGGTCATGCCATTTTTATAAGAGGATTGTTTTTTTCTACCATGGTATAAACTAAGCTAGTGAACCCAAAAATAAATTTGTCAATCTGCAAAAATATCTTTTCCCAAAGAGGTAGAGGAATATAATAGACCTAGAAAAGCATTATTGAAACTGAAATTTTTGAATGACTATAATACAATTTATGTAAGCACAATAATTAGGATATAAAAATAGAAAGGGGGTGACAAGGTACAAATTTGTCACATCATAACCTGATTATGATGAATATTATGTACAATATGAGTGGCCTAATAGTTGAGAACATGTATTTCCTCCTTGGAGATGGAAGTGGGTAGGGTATATACACCTTCATAGATAAAAGCAGTGAAATTGCTGTGTGGAGAACATGTATTTCCTCCTTGGAGATGGAAGCGGGTAGGGTATATACACCTTCATAGATTAAAGCAGTGAATTACTGTGTGGAGAGGGTCCCTTGTCCCACAAACACATAGGTCTCATACATTAAATTGACGTCTGGCTAGTCCATGACCTTAAATTAGATCATTATTATTATTCTTAGTAAAAGGTACAAATGCTGAAGCAATATTAGATGGAATGCATTTCAAAATAGAGAATCAATAGACCCAGGATGGACAGAAGTAAACAATCCTAGGATCTTGCACAACTCTACTAACATATTCTTGACAACTTGGACCACTTGTATGATTGTCTAAATGAAAGTCTCAATTTTGAAAGGAGGCATTCATGTGAACTTATAACCAGTTTTTATAAAGTTTTATTGTCTCTGTGTAATGGTATGATACAACAACTAACAAAATATTAGACCATGACATAGCTGTTTATTCTGCAATGCCTAAATATCATTGTATTTTCCAATAAGAACAAAAGTAATCGACTTCATATTAAATCAAATGCAAATTATAAAATTCTTAATGGGAGCAATGACATTAATAACAAAATTTTATGCTTTACCAACCATGCTTGAAACCTAACAGATTTGACAATAATAGGCCTTCTGAAAATTTATTCACCTTCTATTGAGACAAGTGATACTTCCCACAGGAGAAAGAACCACTGTTGTGTTCATGAAAAAGAATTCATATGCATCCATCAACTCATCCATAGGCACTAAACGCTCTTGGACCTGCACCAATAAAATTCTTTGAAGCTTTATCTCTCTCACTAAAATTTCCATGCAAAGTCAAATTTAAAGAGAAACAATAACTCAACCATTTCACCTAGGAAAATACACAAATTACTAGTAGACATCATACATGACACCATGTAAAATCCAACAATTAACAAACATTTTCTGATCTCTTTGATAATACTCTAGGAAACAAAAGAGGTAAAAAATTCATGAGTAGACTAAAGTTTGACTCAATCGAACACAATAGAAGTTTACTGATTTGATACATATCAACCATCTTCACTGGGAATTTACAAGGCTTAGTTGTAGTTATCAATAACTGGAAGAGCTAATAGTCACACCATTAAATGGTCTCAATTCTCAAGATATTTTTCATGCTTAAAATGATCTGCGTGCAAATACATGCTAATCTATCAAGATGCCTCTCAAGACTTACTTCCAATTGATTGTACCCTATCATATATTGCGAGTTAGTGTATGTAGAACACCAATACAAATAAACTAAAAGGACCATGTACATGAAATGTATAATACTATAATATATACCTCATAGCCTCGACTACGAGCCACCTCAATGACGCTTTTCCTTGTAATTCTAGGAAGTACAGATCCACGGAGTGCTCGAGTAGATATAATTTTATCCTACATAAAATGCCAGAATAAATTTCTTTAACATAGTCGGAGAAGAAATCCTTTGAAAAAATTGTTTGGTACTGTTTACTACGAAGTTACATGAGTTTCTAGAATGGGATGTGGGGTTTGGGAGGACAGGTATCAAGGATGGCTAGAAGACACCCCCAAAATTTTGGAGTGAGCTAATTCTATACCATTTGCACCCTTGCTGATGAAATTTGCCAGAATTCGACGAGGAAATTTTTGCTGAAATAGAAAAATTTCGGTTGCTGAAATTGCAATTGTGATTGTAAAAATGGATTCAGTGCCCTTGAAAACCCTTGGGGCACCCAATAATGCAATTTCCACAACCTGAAACTGCTAATTCAACAATTCTTGCTGGATTTTGGTTAGAAATTTCACCAGAAAAATGGTGCAAATGGTCTAGATTTTAGTCAACTCTCCAAACTTGCAGGTCGAACGATAATAAGTAATCTAAAAAATGAATATTCTTAAAAAAAATTCCAACATATATTCACAACTCCCCAAAAATCTTCATAGAAGCTTTAAATATTAAACGTGAATGATAAAAAGGAAACATACATTAAATTCCTAAACCAAAGACCAATGCCATTTTTTATTAAAAATTCACTTGAATCTCCAACCCAACATGATGCAACCAAAAAGAAATATCCAAAATTGAAAATTCTAAAAAGAAACAAAAAATATGCATAATTCCCCAAAATATCTTCCTAAGATTTTTAAAACTAAACATGAATGATGAAACAGGAACATAAATTTTAAACCCTACACTAAATACCAATGTTGTTACTGAGTTACAAGGCACTTGTATCTCCAACCCAACAAGATGCAACCAAACAATAGTCTCCAATGCAGCAAAGTAGTTGCAAACATCACTCTCTCTAAATCCAAAACATGTAAAGCAAAACAACACACTTTTTTTCTCCAAACAACACACTTTCTACCTCCAAACAATAGTCTCAACTCCAAATAGCATTGTCTCAGGTCTAGAATATGTAAGAATGAATGAAAATGGGGGGATGGTCACTAAACAACACCATGTCACCTCCAAACAATAATGTTTCACCTTCTAACATTGGCATCTCATTGAGCAGAGAGAAGAAAGAATGATAGAAAATGGTTGGGGAGGTGTTTTCAAAGAAATTTGTAGGTTAGGGTTCTTTAATTTATGTTATTGGATAAGTTAACCCACAATGGGCTTGTGCTTTTCCAACCACCAAAACTGGCCTTTTTTGGCGCCTTTGTAGGGTTGTTGGTCTTGGGGGCACCTAGACACCCCTAAGGCATACCTTGTTTTGGCAAGGCCTTTCTTGGGGATGTGGAGAACATACCCCATTTCCCCAAGGGTGTACACAACCCTTCAATGAAACCCCCAATAATTTCCATTGTCCACCACCCATTAAGGAAATCCAGATCATGTATTGATGAAAGCTTAAAGGATTCTACAGAGAAACTACAGTTTACAAAAAATGATAAAATCCAAGAAGCAACTAATGAGTCAAAGGAAATGTTGAAAATGCAATAAGATATATCTAATCAAATGAATAATGAGACGACTGTTGCCAAGAAACATGATATTAAGAGGGAAGTACATAGGCAGGAAAACTGGAAAAATACACATGGGGTAGGTGAGAATAAGAAAAATCCTGCTACATCCCTGATATCGTCTGATAAGAAAGTCAGGAAGATGCTTAATTCAGTTTGGGTTGGGATTAAAAAGCACAATTCATTATCAACATCTAAATCTGACAATATGGGGTCCATACTAAAGATTAAGAAGCCTACAAGCCATTTTGAGGACCATTTGAGGTTTGATATTTCTGGTGCAGTGCCTACAAGCCATTTGAGAACCATTTGAGGTTTGATGTTTCTGGTGCAATATCTTTAATAACCGAGCCAGAGTTGAAGACAACAAAGAGAGACTTTAAAAGGTCATCAGAGAGTGAAAGCAATATTCATAATGATGGAGACAATATTTTGAATTTTTCTTCTTATCTTGAAGAAATTAGGATACAATCACCAGATATAGGCATTATTTTAGAGCAGACCATGAGTCAAAAGCAGTTTGGTCAGAAAAGGAAAAGCATGGAAAAATAAATTATAGGTTCTCAATTAGTGCCTGAAAGCGAGTTCCTAGATAGTAGAAAAATAATGACAGATAACATTGCCAGTAATTTTGAATCTTTTAAACATGGAAACACTGAAGAGAGCATTCAGGTTTCAAACTGTAAAGAAAATTTGAAGGGTGAAAAATATTTTGAAACTATTCATGAAAATTATGTTCCTAATGTCAAAGATCATGTGCTTTCTACATTTGTGACTGAAGACAATCAAGTTAGGGTAGTTCCAAAGACTTCTTTGCATTAGAATTCCATTCTGAAGAAGAAAAGAAATCTCTTGAAGAAACATAATTCAGGGTTATCAAATCTACGAGAGGGATCAAATAATCAAATTAAGATAAACATTTGCACGAAAGAAGAAAATGTTCTTGAAGTACTATCTGGAGTAGACCATCAAAAGAAAAGGACACGGATCAAGGCAAGGCAACTTAAATTTGATGAACATTTTCATTTGGTAAAAAGGGAAAGAATCGAAGCTAAAGATGACACCAAGAAAATTGTAGAAGGCTCGAATAAAGGAGGCATAACAAGTGCCAGTGACAATAATGGAGAAAAATATGGCATCAGATAATGCTTGTGTGTTAAATGAATTCCATTTGAGAACTAATAATATATTAAGTTCTAACAGTATTGAAATTGAAGGTGATTTGCCACATGGGAAGATGTCTTCAATTTTTATGGAAAGGCCTATGTGTTTTCCACCAAAGGTTGATAAATATCATTTGTGAAGTAGCCTACTGAGTGATGAAGTTTCCCTGCCTCCCTCTAAATGACGTCACCGGACTCAGGAAGCTATGTCTACATGTATTGCAGAGGCTGCGACAACTTTAGTGGAGCCAGTGCCAATTAGTGTGACTGGACAGGATGATGCATACAAGATTTTTGCAGATGAAAAATCTTGTAATAAATGCTTTGATAATGACAATAAGTTAGTTAAAGGAAAGGAGGAATGTGTCAAAGTAGACACATTGATCCAAAAACAAGCAATAGAAACAGGAGGTAGTAAGAAACCTGTGGTGTCTTCAGATTCATATCAATCCTTTATAAGGTTTTCTAAATTAAGGTGACTACACGGTATGCTTCCCAAATAGTTTCCACATTTGGCTACATAAATGTCTCTCTGTAATTGTATTTTGGATCATACACGCATTGTGAATTAACACTTGGTACTAATGGATACAATCCTCCAAGAATCTCTCTTATAAATATAAAAGCTCTCACCAAATCAAACAAAAGGCAGGGAAACTATCTTTTCCTACAGTAAAGCATGAATCCTCAGTTGAAGGGTCATTAGTTCATAGTCCATGGAACATGTTACTAAATCCAAGTTATTGTTTTAACGGTCGGTTAAATCCTCAGTGGAAGGGTAACTAACTCATCATCCACAGACCATGTTACTAAATCCAATATGGCTGACATCAACAGGTCTGTAGCATTAAGTTTACAAGATTCATAGAGTAAAGAAACCTCAACATATGAAATCTCAAAAGAAATTGCTTCATATATTAAAAAGATAAAATACAAACCGGGTGTACTAAGTATTTTTCACAATCAAATCTCCAGTTTCCATACATTCATTTTTATTGCAATTACTTGGAACGTTAAAAATCAATACGATCCAGAAAACATCTTAATAAAATACTGGTAGTGATAGAGATTTTGAAAATAACAAACATATATTATTCACAGCATGCTCTCTATGGACATAAGCAAATAACAACACCTTCTCTAAGACACAAGCCGATCAATAGTCAAAGCATCTTCTTTCACAGCTCCACAATCAAGCAAAACCTGCAACTCACATCATATTCAATTAGTAGGGTGCCTATGCCTAAACAAAGTATGAAAAGAAGAAAATAATAATTTAACCAACTTGTAAAAATGTAAAAAATATGCCCAAGATGTGGTCCAAATGGTGGTATTCTTACAAACTATCCACCTATCTTAAATTCTGTGGACCCACCCTCATCAGTTATGGTAAGTTGCCTTAAATTTATAGAAGTTGTGAAACAAGCTCACATGATAGTTATTGAAATAATCTTGTGTGTTACTATAAGAATTTGCACCAACAATCATAAGCATGGATCCTAAGGATAGGAAATGAATAGTAATATCTAATGTACAACCTTATTACCATAAGAATGTTTCACCAATATGGTCCAAATGTCAGTGTTGTTAAAAACAGTCAACCTATCTTAAATTATGTAGACCCACACACTCAATGTTTATGGTAATATACCTAACATTTATAGATGTGGTAAAATAGGAAACAAGCTCATATGAAGACAATTGGATTAATCATGCGAGTTACTATTGGAATTCACACTAACTTCCATACACAACATCATATCTTCAAAGGAAGAGGAAACAATAGCATCATATCTTCAAAGTATGGATGAAGTGGTGAATACAATCAAAGGGCTTGGTGAAGATATTGAAGAAAGGGTGAGAGTACAAAAGGTGTTAAGGAACTTACCAATAAGATTCAATCCCAAGGTATGCGCCATAGAAAAAATGAGGGATTTATATAAAATAACAACGGACATATTACATGGTAATATCATAGCATATGATATGGGGATAGAAAATCCAAATCCAAAAGAAGTTACATTCATATTGACAAAAAAGAAGAAAGAAAGCAAGAATTATCTACCCTCCTCCTCTTAAATCTCAAGTGAAGATATAGATGAAGAAATGGCTCATTTTTTCTGCATGATGAAAAGACGTACATGAAAGTATAAAGGCAAACTACGTTTTAAATGTTTTAGTTGTGGAAATATTGGATATTTTGCTGCCAAAGTATCCTTAAAAAATAATAATGTTGAATCCAAGCAGAGAAAACTTTCAGAAAATAAGTTACTCAAAGAAGTAGGGTTTCTATTCTAGAACGGGAGATAAGTCATCTCAAGATGATGAAGAATAAGGAAGATTTGATGAATATAGAAATAAATCATATTTATATCCTTAGAAGACAAAGATCATTCCAAAGGTGAAAGAAACTTAGAGGAAGAAAGTGAGAAAGAAGATGAAGGAATTGTGGATCTTGAAGGCGAACTTGATTTAGCTTTGGAATAAATTCATGACTTGAGAAAAATGATTGAGAAGAAAGATAGATAAATTGATCTTCTAAAAATACATTTAAAGGAATCACAACATTTGGAAGAATGCCTAACAAAATAGTTAAGGGAAAGATAAGAGAGTTGTCAAGAAAAGGAAGAAGAGATCAAGAACCTAAATGGAAAATTGGAAAAGGCGAGTATCATCAATCTAAATTTTGAAAGAAATACATCAGAATTGGAAAACCTCCTTAGTAAGAAAAGAGATACAAATGAGAAGAGAGGAACTGGGTTCATATGCAAGCAAGATAATATGGAATTTGGGAAGAGCTTCATGGCACAAGAAAGAAAAGTTGAGGAAAGACCCAGAAGGAAAGCATGCAATCTAGGACATACTTCTGAAAAAAAGGACAAACTTGTTATTCAACAAGGACGGGGCATGCAACCAAGGTGGACCAAGTAAGAAAACACAAGGATTTCATCTCAAAGACCATATACTATAAAGTATCAAAAAATATTCCTTGGCCATTGTCACAATTGTCATAATTTTGGACATACATCTAGGCATTGTAGAGTTGACTTAAAAAATGATTCAACAAGAAATCAAGATGTAAGAACTTTTAAGCTTTAGTTGTAGAGTTGTATAACTGTAAAAAATAGGGGTACTCAAAAAATTTGAGAAGGAAAAAATATAAAGACCCTCAAAAGGACAAAAGTACAAGCATAATCAAAGGGAAAATAAATGACACAAATTACAATCCATTTTCACCCTTGACCACATATTTTGTAAAATGTGACAAATTCAACAATCATAGATATATTGCAGTAAAGTGCCCAATCAGTTCCGTTGAGATAAAAGAAGAACAAACTAAAGACTGTGGGATTTATCTATATGCCAAATATGAGAACAGTTGTTGTTTCAAACATATGGTAGGTGATCAAGGAAAGTTTCTTACTTTGAAAAAGGAAAAAGGAGTAAATTTGAAATTAGGAGGAGGTGGTACTGCTAGAATTAAAGGAAAAGGTACTATGAAACTTGACAAGGGAGAAGCTAAGGATAAGAATGTTCTATTTGTTGAATTACTCAAATACAACCTGTTACGTGTTGGGAAAATGTGTGACCAAGGTTACAATCTTACATTTTATGACCAAGAATGTGAAATTCGAAAAAATAACTCAAAGGAGATAATAGGAAAAGGATTTAGGACACATGGAAATGTATATATCTTGGAGTAAATTCAAGGATAAATATGATATATGATTCAAATGAATGAAATATAGCTATGGCATGAAATACTGGGACATATAAACTTTGAAATTTTTGTAAAAACCAATAAAAAACAATTAGTGAAAGGACTTCCTAATATTTCCAAGCCTATAAAGAGCCTATGCAAATCATGTCATCATGGAAAGAAAACTAGAGTCAGCTTCAGGACTAAAGAACAATCATCATCACGACCTCTAGAAATGATACACACGCATCTATGTGGACCAGCCATGGTACAAACTCTTCAAGGTGAAAGGTATTTCATTCTTCTTATTGATGATTTTACTAGAATGATTTGGGTGACATTTCTTAAAGAAAACTCTAAATATTTTGATAAGTTTAAAAGATTCAAGGAATTGGTTGAAAATGAAATTGGTCTCAAAATCAAGTGTTTACGATCAAACAATGGAGGAGAATTCATGAAAGATGAATTCAATAAGTTTTGTGAAGAACACGAGATTCAAAGATAGTTTTTAGTTGCTAAAATTCCTCAACAAAATGGGGTAGTTAGGAGGAAGAATAGAATGGTTCAAGAAACAAAAAGGACTATGTTGATTGAAGGTAAGTTACCTCAGAAATTTTGGAGAGAAGCAGTTGGAGCTGTCATATATATTTTAAACAGATCTCAACTAAAAGTTAATTGTGACAAAACACCTTATGAACTATGGAAAGGAAATCCAACTTTGGTCAACCATTTTAGGATATTTGGAAGTGTTACATGAAAATCAATTATGAAAATTTGGGAAATTTCGATGAAAGAATAGATTAATGCATATAGATGATGATGGGTGATGCCTTTGAAAATTAATTTGCAAAAACATATGCATTTGAGTTGTCATTGTTCCACTGCGTTTGCAGTTTGCTCCAATTCACAGGGGGCTTAGTCTCTTTGCATCAATTACTATTAGAGAAAGTATAGTGAGGTTGGAGGCTTATTGTTAAATCAGATTATCCCGACAAATAGTTGTGACATTGGAACCTACTGTCAAGGAGAGAAACAAGTCAATCTTGAGGAGTGAAGGGATTCTGAACAGAGCATGGAATACGTTTGTGAAGAATAAATTGCACAGTGGAAGGATAATAAAGTACGACGAAGACAACTATTGTGAAGAAGAAAATAGAAGATAAAGAAGCCGAAAAAAAAGGTTGAAGAGGACCCCAGAGAGGGGTGACTACATAGAAATAAAAATAAATATATTTAGATCTGTAATTTAGTATTTAAAATTAGCAAAGTAGAAGCTAGAGTAGCGAGTGATCCAACAAATGGTGGGTAACAACCTCATTGAGAGTTACTAGGTTGGTTGAAATAAGAATAGTTGATACTTGATAAAGAAATCCTTGAACAATTACTCAGACTCAAGCACTCAACAAAAAATCCAAAATGTCATGAAAATATCTAACTGAATATTGAGCAGTAAAAAAAAATGTAAATTTCAAGAAAAAAACATTTATATTCTGGAACGCTTGAACTGCAAAAAATCCTCATGCTAAGACAGACCAAGCAAAATCATAAAATGACCATCTACAAGAAGCAGTGAAATGACAGGAAACTCAACATAGATATCTCTTACTTTATAGACCAAAGGGGAATCATGTTAGATTTTTAACATTTAAGCTAGCATTATCTTAGGATATTTAACTAAGAGAATAACAAGCACATAAATCAAACAAAAGAGACAATAGACACAAATATTTTCCTTGGGGAAACCATAAAGGAGAAAACCTCAGAACTTCCTCAGAGATAGAATCAACACCAAAAGTAAAACCCAAAAACAGTAAGATGATCTCTCGACAGTAGTAGTCTCTCTCTCTCTCTCTTGTCCCAACTTCTTCTTTCTCTATCAGTTACGCGCTACAACTGAGTGTGAGTGAATGTGTTATAAATAGAGAGACTCACTCTCTATTTATACTAATTCGTGACTTGACAATAACTCACTAGGGCCGAATTCTCTAGGAGAGTCTAATAACCCTAGGGCCTCATAACTGCGGGGACTTTAACCCTTGATCAATAAGGAGGGTTACCCTCTATGACTTTACATGACTTGTTTACATTATTGAATCTCACGACAGGAACATCGGGGCATGACATGACTCAATTACATTACAGATACTTCTCGGAATAAACATCAGGGTACAATACATAAAATATACAAGTGAATACATTCTGAAGTTACAAATACATCAACACTCCCTCTTAACTAGGAAGGTATTCTCTTGACACAATTTATCAGCACAAGTCTTCTTCTTTGTATCATTTGGATTATCATCAAGTTATCTCCATCTTCAAGTCATCTTCATTACTGGATTTGGATCATTACTGGATCTGGATCATCATTGGATCTGGATCATCATTGGGTAATTATCACTGGTGCCATCTCTCAATTCTTCTCATCATAGGAATTTCTATAGATCTATCCCTTTTTCATGTTGGTTGTAGGCCTAGCCTCCATGTAGGTCTTCTTCAGCACTTATATCTGACCCTTAGTCAAAATGGCCTACCCAGCACTTACATATGGCCATGGGAGGAACACATCCAAAAACCATGTAAGAAGGGCTCAACACTTATATCTGACCATGGGAGGAACACATCCAACAACCATGTCAGAAGGGCTTAGCACTTATATCTAACCATGGGAGGAACACATCCAACAACCATGTCAGAAGGGCTCAACACTTATATCTAGCCATGTGGGAAATAGATCCCATATCCATGCTAGAAAGGGTCAGCACTTATATCTAGCCATGTGGGGAACACATCTAGTATCCATGCTAGAAAGGCTCAGCACATATATCTGATCATGTGGGAACACATCCCACCATCAAATCAGAATGTCTCTGCACTTACATTTGATCATGTGGGGACACATCCCATAGTCACATCATAATGTCTCCTACACTTATATCTGACCATGGAAGGAACCGATCCTACCATGTCAGAAAGGCTCTCAGACTCATTGCCTCCCTTTGGAGGGAACCTCAATCTAGAGAACACTAAGCTTCTCCCTAAAGTACTCAAACTTCACTCTAGCCAATGGCTTAGGAAACACATCAGCTATCTGTTCATCCATCACAACATACTGGAGCTTCACTTGTCTTGTCTGCATCATATCCTCGATATAGTGATATTTTATCTCGATATGCTTCGACTTGTCATGGAAAATCGGGTTCTCATACAACTTCACACCACTCTGGTTGTCGCAATATATACAAGTAGCATCCAAATTGAGATCAAACAAATCAGATAGTAGTTTCCTAAGCCACACTGCCTCACAGCTAGTTGAACAAGCTACGAGATACTCTGCTTTAGCTGCACTCAATGCCACACAGGATTGCTTCCTGCTAAACCACGAGATCATACCTGATCCCATACTAAAGCAACACCCTGAAGTGCTCTTCCTATCAATGGCATTACCTGTCCAATCTAAATCCACATAACCTTCCAGGTTAATCTTCTGATTCTCCTCATACTTGATCCCATAATCGACTGTACCCTTCATGTATCTCAGAATATGCTTTGCAACAATCAAGTGAACATGTCTTGGATCTGTCAGGAACTAGTGTTAGATTTTTATCATTCAAGATAGCATTATCTTAGGATCTTTAACTGAGAGAATAACATGCACAACAATAAACACAAGAAACAAGAGACATAAAGAATTTTCCTCGGGGAAACCATAAAGGAGAAAACCCTGTAACTTCCTCAGAGATAGAATGAGCACCAATAGCAGTAGTAAAACGCCCCCCAAAAAAGATGATCTCCACAGCTTGTTCTCTCTCTCACACTTGAGAGAGCTTCTCCTCTCTCACTCATGCGCCCCAGTGAGTGAGTGTGTGTGTGATAAATAGAGAGGCTCACTCTCTATTTCTATTCTTCCATTCACTTAATATCCACTTTAACATGTCGGCCCCACATAACAATTACTTACTAGAGCCGACATCTCTAGGAGAGTCTAATAACCCTATTGCCCCACAACTGTGGGGACTTTTCCATCCAATCAACAAGGAGAGTTAACCTTGACACAATTGTGGGGACTATTGCCCCGACTTACAATGTAGGGTTAACCTCAATGACTTTACATGACTTGTTTACAATATTGAATCTCCCGATTGGAACATCAGGGCATGAAATGAATCAATTACATTATAGATACTTCCTGGAATAAACATTGGGGTACAATACATAAGATATACAAGTGAATACATTCCAAAGTTACAAATACATCAACACTCCCTCTTAACTAGGAAGGTATTATCTCAACATAATTTATTAGCACAAGTCTTCTTCTTTGTATCATTTGGATCATCATAAGGTCATCTTTGTCTTCAAGTCATCTTCATCTTCAAGTAATATTCATTGTCAAGTCATCTTCATCGTCAATTCATGTTCATTGTCAAGTCATCTTCATCAAGTCTGGATCATAATTGGATTTGGATCATCAATGGCTCATCACTTGATCTTAATCGTCACTGCTGGATCATCATCAAGTCTGGATCATCACTTGATCTATATCATCATCAATACTGTTTCTGCTATCTTAATCAAATGGTGCTATCTCTTCATTCTTCTCATCATAGGAAGTTCTTCAGAGCCAGCCCTTTTTCATGCTGGTTGTAGGCCTAGCCTCCATGTAGGTCTTCATTAGTGCTTATATCTGACCCTAAGTCAGAATGGCCTACCCAACACTTACATCTGACCTCATCTTGTTAGAAAGGCACACCCAACACTCACATTTGACATCATCTTGTCAGAAAGGCACACCCAACACTCACATCTGACCTCATCTTGTCAGAAAGGCCCAACACTCACATTTGACTATGTGTAAACACATCGCACCAAAATGGCTCAGTACTTATATTCAACCATGTGCAAACACACAAAATTGGAATGGCTCTGTACTTACATCCAACCATGTGAGAACACAACACATCGGAATGGCTCTGCACTTACATCTGACCATGTGAGAACACACTGCATCGGAATGGCTCTGCACTTACATCCGATCATGTGAGAACACACCGCATCAGAATGGCTCTGTACTTACATCTGACCATGTGTAAACACATCATGCCAGAATGGATCTTAGTCCCAGACTAAGGTTTCCTGGTAACTGACTAGGTGCCTCCATTCTCCAAAAGAATGGCATCTCAGCACCAAGCTGAGTATTCTTGGTAACTGACCAGGTGCCTGTTGATGTATATGTAACTTCGGAATGTATTCCTCTATGTATTGTAACCTGATCTTTATTCTGGGATGTTTCTATTATGTATTTGAGTCATGTGGTCATGCCCCAATGTTCCGATCAGGAGGATTAATAATGTAATCAAGTCATATCAAGTCATTAGGTAAGTCCCCACAGTTTTGGGGCACTTGAGTTATTATACACTAATTAAGGTGTAGGCTCGGGTAAGTAATATTAGGTCGAGCCTACGTGTGAAAATGTAATTCAAGTGAACGGATGAATATAAATAGAGAGTGAGAGTCTCTCTATTTATCACTTGGAAAACACATCACTTTCTCTCTCAAGTGTGGCGCACTATTGGAGAAGGAAATACTTTGGCTTGACAGAAGACAGAAGGCTACTGCTGTGTTGGGAGTACATCTTACTGTTTTGGGTTTCACATCTTGTGGTGATACTATCTTAGAGGAAGTTGCAGGGTTTTATCCATTTATGGTTTCCCCGATCAAAACTCTTTGTGTCTCTTGTCTCATGTGATGTGCTTATGTTATTGCTGTGCTTGTTATTCTCTCAGTGAAAAGATCCTAACATAATGCTAGCTTAAATGTTGAAAAACTAACATGGTATTAGAGCTAACCTGAGAAGAAGACTTTGTGCAGCTACAAGAACTAGGGCTTCCTAGTTTGTGGATCTTCCTCCACATATTTTCAGCAAAAGTATGCTAGGATGACTCTCCATTGAAGGGTGCATCTTTCTGTCGATGCAGAATTCAATTTCAAGCATTTTCAGTTTCGATGTGGAAATTAGGGCTTTCTACAGAAGATGAATTTTTGAGTCAGACCAGCATAGGATTTTTCTCCTCATCAAAACCGAAGTTTAGAGACCTGGATCAAGAAATTTGGTTGGGTGAAACTCCGGGAAAGTCAAACCCTAGTTTGACACCGAGCTAGGAGAAACCCTAAATACTAAAACTGCTAAGTTTTGGTACAGTCGCTATATTCTGATATTGGAAAAGTCTCAGAAGCTGAAAATTGTAGGGGCTGAAGATAAAATTATGATGAATCCTGTTTCCAAAAATCAGACTCAGATTCGCTGTATTCCAGGAGATATGATCTCTCCAAGTTAGGGTTCCAACCTCTTCCAGAATTCATCCCTAAACAGGACATCTGGGGAGATCTGCAATATCTTGAGCTACAGAGGTCCAAATGGAATTCCTGAAGATTTTCCAGAAATTTTACGGACTTTATTTTCGGTGTTACGAATATCATACTTAGAGGATGAAGCAGTGACACGTGGCATGCCGTACAACTTCGCTGTTCTGAACAGTCCTGTAACAGGTCACCTTGGGAAAAGGATCATAAATCCCAAATGGTGAAACCAATTCTGATGAAATCTATGGTTTTGGATCAGGGAAATTCAATTTTACCTCAGTGCAAAATTTCAGACACATAGGATTAGTAATTTTAGAGATATCACAGAAACAGTAACAGGCATTTCTGCAGAAAAAATCAGAAAATTAGGGCTTCCTGTTCCGGGAGCTTCCCTCCACTGTTTTTAGAAAAGGAGTACATTGGACAGCTCCATTTGAAGAGATATATCTGTTTATCCAATAAGATCTGAAAGATTCCAAGTTTTGAAAATTAGGGTTTTTGTGACAAACCCTAGATCAGCGAACTTTGGGACAAGGACAGACACCTCAAATCGGTAAGATCTAATCCTTTGCTATTTCCATTTGAGGTTCTCATTTCAAAGTGATCTATCACATCAGCTTGATGATAAGCTTGGTGAAGTTGAAAAATTCCAAGCATAGAAGTATTTTATCTCTCTGGATTGGACACCTACATGAGTATAGAGGTTCCAGTTTCAGAGGGAGACGAGGCCAAAGAAGACATCATGCTCATGCTGTAGAGGATGATGAACCATCCAGAAAGAGATCCAGATATGAAAGTGAATATTCTTCAAGCGAGGATGAATATGTTCTAATATCAGCTCTCACAGGTAACATTACTCATGGTAGTGATGATTGTCTTATAGACAGCGGGGCTTCCAAACATATGATGGGATTCAAGGAATCCTTTGTAAGACTATCAGAACATGAATCACCTCACAAGGTGAAACTAGGAGATGACTACCAATATCCAATAAAAGGTAGTGGGGAATCTTCATTCAAGCTAGAATCTGGTAAGTCTCTAACAATGAAAGAAGTATTGTTTGTGCCAAGATTGAAGAAAAACCTTCTCTCTATATCAGCATTGATGCAAAAGGAATGCGGGCTGCATTCATAGATGGTCAAGTCATCATATGGCCAAAAGGAAAGACTATCGATGATGTGGTAGTGATTGAAGAACAAGAAGGAGGCTTGTACAAATTGAAGGGATATCCAGAACAAGCCTTGATCCATGAAATAGTAGAGCCAAATGAGCTTTGGCATAGAAGGTTTGCACATGTGCATTACAGAGCACTACCTATTGCAAGCAAAGCTGTTGAAGGTCTTCCAGAATTTCAAGCTATTTGAAGGGAAGAACAAAATCAGAATATGACCTAAAGAAACCAGTTGAAGAATGTGAAGATCCAGAATGCAGAGACCATGTAGTCATAAGAGTCTTTCAAATCAAAGAACAACTTGAAGCAGTAAAAGAAAAAGTGAAGAATGCAAAAGTGGTGATGGCCACCTTGAATGGCCTCCCAAGATCGTGGAATTCATTCATGTGAGGAATATGAAGAACTCAACTCTTGAAGAACTTCTTATCCACCTTAGCTTTTGGATAAGAAACGATGCTATTATGAATGAAGAAGACGATGAAGCTGAAGGCTCAAGAAGGAGTATACTCACGAAACAAATAAATATAAGTATTCAATTGTCTTTTCATGATATTGTTTTGTTATACACTTGTTTATATTCAGTTATTGTATTATGCATGATAGGATGTTTGCATTAATGATAGTATACTACTAATATGCATGTGATGGGTAAGTAGCTCATGGTGCTATACAAATTCTCCATTGCTACTTATCTAGAATGAAACCTCTTTGCTGACATATTGGATTAGTGCACAATCTCAATGTTGTCTTGGTAGAGATGGAAGGCATCTAGAAAGTTTCAGTGAGATATGGATGAATGTTGTATTGGCTAAAGTAGTTGCATGATCATATACTTATGCATAGTAACTTGCCAGTATGAATATTCCTTATGAAATGTTTCTAACCATACAAATGCATTTGACTTGTAGGAAAGATCGCATACATAATCGCTTACAAGCAAAGAAGAATGAAGACTTGTTTTGAAGAAAAAGTGACGACATTTCAAAATGAAGAATAATATGACGAGTGCAGTGACATCATTGATGCAGAACCTTCCAGCCATCAAGAAGAAAGGGAAGACCATATCTAGAAGAATGATGTCAGGGCATAGTATCGAGACCTGAAGAGAATTTCATAGTTCCATCATGCAGTAGATGGAAACATCGTGGGATACAAAGCAAGATTCGTAGCATGAGGCTTCTCATGAAAGGAAGGCCTAGACTACGAAGAGACATTTGCAACCAGTAAGAGTTGAAACACATACATGATGAGCTTGATGAATATCTTAACCTTTGCTACAAGGTTGATAGAGGATGAAAAGCTCACAGATGGGTACGAGATGAACTTTTGAAGAAGTTCAAGATAGAGGATCTTAGTATCTAGTGATCCTAGATGGATACTACTTGTCATTCAAGTAGAGAATGTTTCAGTGCATAGAGTATGGAAGACAGAGGGAGTATGATGCTCCGCTTCAGAGGGAGTGATTGCAGAAGATCCTGAGGTTCGACATGGTACGACAGGATGGGCATATTACTGATGATTCTAGGCTTTACTGAGAGTAAAGTGGATTCCAACCTTTGATCCAAGGTTGAAGGTGGAAGACCAGTGATGCTCCTGTTATGTGTCGATGCACTATTGTTCTAGGTATGGAGGTGTGGCAGAGTGTAGATGGAATCTTCCTTGGACAAGGGAAGTATGCAGTAGAGATCCTGAAGAGGTTCAGGATGATGGACTGCATGGCCACACCTATGGCATTGAACTTGAAGCTATTGAGTGTTGCAGTTGATGCTACGATGTGTCGTCAGATGATTGGGTCATTGATGTACCTGATGAACATGAGACCTGATATTTGCTTTGCTATGAACACATTGAGACAGGTTCACCTGATAGTTGCAAAGCATGTAGGGGTACAACTGATTATGTGCTCAAGTATGATGTGAATCAGAAGATTAACCTAGAGGGTTATGTTGATTCAGATTGGGCAGGAAGTGCCATCGACAGGAAGAGTACTTCGGGATGTTGCTTCAGTATGGGATCAGGTGTGATCTCTTGGTTTAGCAGGAAGCAATCCTGTGTGGCACTAAGTACAGCTGAAGTAGAGTATGTCGCAGCTTGTTCAGCTAGTTGTGAGGCAGTATGGCTGCGGAAGCTACTGTTTGATATATTTGATCTCCAGTTGGATGCTACTTGTATACATTGTGACAACCAGAGTTGTGTGAAGTTGTCAGAGAATCCAGGGTTCCATGACAAGTCAAAGCATATCGAGATCAAGTATCACTATATCAGGGATATGGTGCAGAGAGGAGCAGTGAAGCTCCTGTATGTTGCGACGGAGGAACATATAGCTGATGTATTGACAAAGCCATTGGCTAGGCTAAATTTCGAGTACTTCAGAGAGAGACTTGGTGTTCTCCAGATCGAGGTTCCCTCCAAGGGAAAGTGATGAGTCCCAAAGCCATTCTGACTAGCAGGTCAGATGTAAGGGCTGAGCCATTCTGTCATGGTGAGAGGATTCAGTTCCTTCCATGTCAAATATGAGTGCTAGAGATCCAAATCCATTCTAATGAGCAGGTCAGATGTAAGGGCTGAGCCATTCTGTCATGGTGAGAGGATTTGGTTCCTTCCATGTCAGATATGAGTACTGACTGCCATTCTGGGAATGGAGGCATCTGGTCAGTTACCAGGAACACTCAGTCAGGGACTGAGAGAGCCATTCTGACGAGTAGGTCAGATGTAAGGGCTGAGCCATTCTGGTCATGGCTAAAGGATCAAGTTCCTCCCATGACAGATGTGAGTGCTGGCCATTCTGTCGAGTAGGACAGATGTAAGGGCAATTGCCACTCTCCGGGAGAGTGGAGGCGCTTGGTCAGTTACCAGGTAGCTCAATCAGGGACTGGGGGCCATTCTGACGAGGGTGTAGGATTCAGTTCCTACCAGGTCAGGTGTGAGTGCACAAATCTCTCATCATTATGGTAGGAGGGGCTCCAGCCTGGGTGAGAGTCATTAATCATTGTGGTAGGATGTGTTCCGGTCTGGGTGAATGTGAAAATATTTCATCATTGTGGTAGGAGGGGCTCTGGCCTGGGTGAAATTAATTCATCATTGTGGTAGGATGTGTTCCAGCCTGGGTGAATGTGCCATTCTGATGAGTAGGTCAGATATAAGTGCAGAGCCATTTTACAGATGTTAGTGATGTGATGTCCTATCATGCTGGTGAATGTGAGTGCTGGGCCTTTCTGATAGGATTGTAGTTTACTACATGATCAGATGTGAGTGCTGGGTGTGCCTTTCTGACGAGCAGGTCAGATGTAAGTGATGGGCGAAGACCTACATAGGGTAGGCCTATAACCAGCATGAAAAAGGGATGGCTCTGTAGAACTTCCTATGACGAGATAGTATACACATGATTATGACCAGAGATGATCCAGATCGAGCTATGATCCAGATCCAGTTATGATGACTTCGAGAGATCTAGATCGAGTGATGATCTAGATCCAGCAATGATGATCTAGATCAAGAGATGATCAAGATCCAGTGATAGTGATCCAGATCGAGTGATGATCCAGATCCAGTGATGATGTTCTATGATGATCCAAACCGAGAGATGATCCAGATCCAGATGACTTGAAGATGAAAATGACTTGAAGATGAAGATGACTCGAAAACGAAGATGATCCAGTTGATACAGAGAAGAAGACCAGTGCTGAAAATTGTGTCGAAAGAATACCTTCCTAGTTAAGAGGGAGTGTTGATGTATATGTAACTTCGGAATGTATTCCTCTATGTATTGTAACCCGATGTTTATTCCGGGATGTTTCTATTATGTATTTGAGTCATGTGGTCATGCCCCAATGTTTCAATCGGCCCCGATGTTCCGATCGGGAGGATTAATAATGTAATCAAGTCATATCAAGTCATTAGGTAAGTCCCCACAGTTTTGGGGCACTTGAGTTATTATACACTAATTAAGGTGTAGGATCGGGTAAGTAATATTAGGTTGAGCCTATGTGTGAAAATGTAATTCAAGTGAACGGATGAATATAAATAGAGAGTGAGAGTCTCTCTATTTATCACTTGGAAAACACATCACTTGCTCTCTCAAGTGTGGCGCACTATTGGAGAAGGAAATACTTTGGCTTGAAAGAAGACAGAAGGCTACTGCTGTGTTGGGAGTACATCTTACTGTTTTGGGTTTCACATCTTGTGGTGATACTATCTTAAAGGAAGTTGCAGGGTTTTCCCCATTTATGGTTTCCCCAATCAAAACTCTTTGTGTCTCTTGTCTCATGTGATGTGCTTATGTTATTGCTGTGCTTGTTATTCTCTCAGTGAAAAGATCCTAACATAATGCTAGCTTAAATGTTGAAAAAATAACAGTGCCTCCATTCCAAGAATGACATTCAACACTTATATCTTATCATGTAGGAACCAATCCTACAGTCACATCAAAATGGATCAACACTCACATCTGACATGGAAGGAACCAATCCTCTCACCATGGTAGAATGGTTCAGCCCTTACATCTAACCATGGAAGGAACCAATCCTCTCACCATGTCAGAATGGCTCACGGACTCATCACTTCCCCTTGGAGGGAACCTTGATCTGGAGAACACCAAGCTTCTCCCTGAAGTACTCAAAACTTCACTTTGGCCATTTATAGCATAGAATCGCATTAGGGCTGATTACGTTCAAGGATAACTTGCGAGCTTCGCCAGGACCAATTACATCCAAGGACAACCCACAGGTCTGTTTACATCTGAGCAACCTACGAGCTTTGCCAAGATTTATGCTTAGACAACCTGGCCCACCGACTATGCTAGAACTCCCTCTTTCGAGAGATCTCGATCTAGATCACATACTGGAGCTTCACTGCTCCTCTCTGCATCTTACAAAAAAATGCAAGTCAGATCAAGCAAATCAAATAGTAGTTTTCAAAAGAAACATACTACCTCTCAAATAGCAAGTGGAAACATATTTTTCCTCAGTTTTACTCAGCGCCATGCAGGAATCCATCCTGCCAAACCAAGATATCACACTTGATCCCATACTGAAGTAGCACCTCGAAGTGCTCTTCCTATCAATGGCACTTCCTGCCTAATACGAATCCTCATAACCCTCCAGGTTAATCTTTTGATTCTCCTCATACTTGAGCCCATAATCAACTATACCCTTCAGGTACCTCATTACATGCTTTGCAACCATCAGGTGAACATATCTCAATGTTTTCATAGCAAAGCAAATATCTGGTCTCGTATTTGTCAGGTACATCAAGGAATAAATAATTTGACGATACATAATGGCATCAACCGACTCTGATGAAGAAAGTCTCAATAGCTTCAGGTTTGATTCCATAGGTGTGGTCATAGCCTTGCATTCCACCATCCTAAACCTCTTCAGGATCTCTACTACATACTTCCCTTGTCCACACCTCCATACTTAGAACATAGTGCATCATCCCCAAGTCCTTTATCTCAAACTCGACAGCAAGTCTTCTTCTTGCAAATTTAATGAGTTCCTCTTTTCTGTCAAGAACAAGTCATCGACATTTAATAGGAGCATCACCAGTCTTCTGCCTTCAACCTTGAAGCAAAGGTTGGAATCCTCTTTACTCTTAGCAAATCCTAGAGTCATCAGTAATTTGTCCATCCTGTTGTACCATGTCGAACCTCAGGATCTTCTGCAGTCACTCCCTCTGAAGCAGAGCATCATTCTCCCTATGTATTTCATACTCTATCCACTAAAACATCCTATACCGGAGTGACAAGTAGCTTCCTCTGCTACTAATATCCTATGTGTCCATCTAGGATCATTGGATACAAAGATCCTCTATCCTGAACTTTTTCAAAAGTTCTTCTCGCACCCATTTGTGAGCTTGTCATCCTCTATAGACTTTCATCTTCAACCTTGTAGCAAAGGTTCAGGTCTTCATCAAGCTCCTCATGTATGAGTTATCCCATGGGTGTCTTCTGAGCTTGTACAAGGCCTTCTTTCATTTGCACACATGATTTTTCCTGTCATGTGTCTCAACTCCCATTGGCTGCAAATGTCTCTTCATAGTCTATGCCTTCTTTTCATGAGAATCCTCGTGCAACAAATCTTGCCTTGTATCCCACGATGTTTCCATCTACTGCATGATGGAACTACTAACTTCCCTTCATGTATCGATACTGCATCCTAGACATCATTCTTCTTGAATTGGTCTTCCCTTTCTTATTAGCTACTTCTTGGAAGGTTCTTCATCAATGATTTCAATCAACAATGTTACATAATTGCACTGTGTCTAAGATCTCTTCTTTGAAAGTATCGTCATATTATTCTTCATGTTGGATTCTTTATTGAACTGTTGTCACTTGTTCTTTGGAACAAGTCTCATCCTTCTTTGCTTGTAGGTGATTATATGCGTTCTTTCCTACAAGTCAAATGCATTTGTATGGTTAGAAACATTTCATAAGGCATATTCATAATGGCAAATTATTATGCATAAATATATGATCATGCAACTATTTTAGCCAATACAACATTCATCCATATCTCACAAAAACTTTCTAGATTCCTTCCATCTCTACCACTACAACATTGAGATTGTGCACTAATTCAATATGTCAGCGAAGAGGTTTCATTATAGATAAGTAGCAAAGGAGAGTTGTATAGCACCATGATCTACTTACCCATCACATGCGTATTAGTAGTATACTATCATTAATGGAAACATTCTATCATGCATAATACATCAACTGAATATAAACAAATTGCATAACAAAAACAATATCATGAAATGACAATTGAATACTTATCTTTATTTGTTTCATGGGTAGACTCCTTCTTGAGCCTTCAGCTTCATCATCTTCTTCATTCATAATATCATAGTTTCTTATCCAAATGCTAAGATGGATAAGAGGTTCTTCAAGAGTAGATATTCCTCATCACTTGAGGGATCTTCTTTGGATGGTGAGAGCTTGATCTTCAGTTGCTGCCATCTTCTTTTCTCTTATTACGAGTTGATCTTCTTCTTGTGTGTGCTCTTCCTAGATTCTGCTGAAAGTAATCACTTCCTTTTGGCACACATTCCTTAAATGAATGAATCCCATGATCCTCGGAGGCCATTCATGGTGGTTGTCATAACTTCTGCATTCTCCACTTCTTCTTCTACCGCTTCAAGTTTTTCTTTGATTTGAGAGACCCTTGTAAAGTATGACTGTATGGTCTCTGCATTCTGGATCTTCACATTCTTCAACTGGTTTCTTAAGGTCATATTCCGATTTATGTTCTTCCCTTAAAATAGCTTGGTAAAGGAATCAAACATCTCTTTTGGTGTCTTTAGGGAAGACACTTATGGTATAAGTTGATCCATGACTGAATCAGCAATGATCTTCTTGGCCTTGACCAAGTTCTTCTTGTGTAAGGCTTTTATCCTCATATCCCTCTAGAACTGGAACCTCTCTACTTATGTAGGTGTCCAATTCGTTTTCTTCAGAGAGATCATATACTTCCATGCTTGGAAGTTGTCAGCTTCACCAAGTTGATGTGATAGATCACTTTGAAATGAGAACCTCCAATGAAAATAGCAAAAGGTTAGATCTTACTGATTTGAGGTGTCCATCTTGGTTCCAGAGCTGGCTAATCTAGGGTTTGTCAGAGAAACCCTAATTTTCAAAACTTGGAATATTTCAGATCTGATTGGATAGGAAGATAGAAATCTTCAAGGTGATTTGTCCAATATACTCCTTTTCTGAAAACAGTGGAGGGAAGCTCCTGGAACAGGAAGCCCTAGTTTTCCAATTTTTTTGTAGAAATGTCTGAAACTGTTTCTATGGTATATCTGCAATTAATGATCCTATATGTCTGAAATTTTTTACTGAGGTAGCCTCACCTGTCCCTATTTCAAAACCATAGGTTTCATCAGAATTGGTTTCACCAATTGGGGCTTATGATCATTTTCCCAAGGTGACCTGTTTCAGGACTGTTCAACATAGCGAAGTTGTATGGACTTACACGTGTCACTCTTTCATCTTCGGGATCTGAAACTTCTACCATAGAAATTAAATTCCGTTCCCTTTCTACAACATCTTCATAAATTTAATTTGGACCTTTGTAGCCCGAGATATAGCAATTCTCCCCAGGTGTCCTGTTTAGGGGTGAATCCTAGAAGAGGCTGGAACCCTAACTTGGAGGGATCATATCTCCTAGGATACAATGAATATGAGGCTACAATTTGGACACAGTGTAAATCAAGATTTTGGTTCCATCTTGTGAAAGTTTCAAATCCCGGGCCTTCTCTAATACATAGATATAATGATTGTACCAAAACTTATCATTTTTAGTATTTTAGGGTTTTTTCGGCCCGAGGTCAAACTAGGGTTTGACTTTCTCAGAGTTATACCCAACCAAAAATCTTGACCCAGGTCTCTAAAATTCAATTTTTATGAGGAGATAAATCATATGTCAAGCTCACTCAAAAATTCCTCTTTTGTAAAAATCCCTAATTTCCCGCACCAAAAACTAAAAATGTCCGGAATCGAATTCTTCTTCAACAAAAAGATGCGCCCTTCAATGGAGAGTCATCCTAGCATACTTTTGCCGATGGATTGTGGAGAGAGACCTCAAAGGTAAGAAGCCCCAGCTTCTGCAGATGCACATTGTTTTCATCTCAGGTTAGCTCTGATACCATGTTATATTTTTATCATTGAAGCTAGGATTATCTTAGGATCTTTAACTAAGAGAATAACATGCAAATCAATAAACACAAGAAACAAGAGACAAAAAGAATTTTCCTCAGGGAAACCATAAAGGATAAAATCCCGCAACTTGCTAAAATATAGAATGATCACCAATAGTAGCAGCAAAACCCAAAAATAGAAAAGATGATCTCCACAGCTTGTTCTCTCTCTCACACTTTAGAGAGCTTCTCCTCTCTCACTCATGCACCCCAGTGAGTGAGTGTGTGTGTGATAAATAGAGAGGCTCACTGTCTATTTATATTCTTCCATTCACTTAATGTCCACTTTAACATGTCGGCCCCACTTAACAATTACTTACTAGAGCTGACATCTCTAGGAGAGTCTAATAACCCTAGTGCCCCACAACTGTGGGGACTTTTCCCTCCAATCTACAAGGAGGGTTCCTTGACACAATTGTGGGGACTATTTCCCTAACTTACAATGAAGGGTTAACCTCAATGAATTTACATGACTTGTTTACATTATTGAATCTCCCGATCGGAACATCGGGGCATGACATGACTCAATTACATTATAGATACTTCCTAGAATAAACATAGAGGTACTATACATAAGATATACAAGTGAATACATTTCAAAGTTTACAAATACATCAAAAACTGGCTCGATGTGTTCACAACAAAGAAAATATCTGGTCGCGTATTCACTAGGTACATCAAGGAACCAATCATCTAACGATACATCATAGCATCAACCGAATTGGATGAAGCATCGATCAGTAGCTTCAGGTTCGATGCCATAGGTGTGGCCATGGCCTTGCAGTCTATCATCTCGAACCTCTTTTGGATCTATACTGCATACTTCCCTTGTCCCAGGGAGATTCCATCTACATTCTGCCACACCTCCATGCCTAGAAAGTAATGCATCATACCCAAGTCCTTCATTTCAAACTTGGTAGCAAGATTCCTCTTCGTATCAGCAATCAACCCATCTTTGCCTGTCGCAAACAAATCATCTACATATAGTAGAAGTATCACTGGGTTCCCTTCTTCTACCTTGTAATAAAGGTTTGAATATGCTGTACTCTTGGTAAAGCCCAAACTAGATAGGAAGCTCTCAATTCTGCCATACCATGTCTTGGGTGCCTATTTCAAACTGTACAGGTATTTCTTTAATTTACACACATGAGTCTCCTTGTCATGTGTCTCAAAACTGAGTGGCTGCTCCACATACGCTTCCTCTTATACTACACCATTCAAGAAAGTAGTCTTGACATCCATCTGGTGTATCTTCTATTTCATTAATATAGCCAGAGAAAGTACTGATCTGATGGAAGTGTATCTGGCTAGAGGTGCAAAAGTCTCTTCATAATATATTCCTTCTTTTTGGGAGAATCCATGAGCCACAAATATTGCTTTATATTTCTCTATGCTACCATATGCAGCATGCTTGATCTTGAAGATCCGCTTGGAATCCACGACAGACTTCCCTTCTAATCTTGGGATAACATCCCAAAGATCATTCTTCATGATCGATTGATACTCTTCAATCATAGCATCCTTCCATTCTTTATTTTCTACTGCTTCTTCATAGTTGGAAGGTTCTTTATCAATGAAGTCACATAATAGGGCTACGTAACTAGAGCAGGACCTGGTTCTTTTCTTCTCTCTGTGTATCTCTTCTAGATCCCCATATCTTTCTGCACCTTGGATAGCCTCTCTTACCCATGCAGGTTTCCTCTTGTGAGGATTCTTTTCTCAGGGTGGATCTACGGGTTCCTGGGGTTCTTCTATTTATCGATGTTCATATTGATTTGTATCGTTCATATTTGTATCTTGAATTCTGGGTACTTTTGTTCTTGATAGTCTTCAACTGGCGTCTTTCTAGATTTGTTGTAAGCTGAGTCTTTGTCAAATGTTACTTCCTCGCTGATGTCGATCTTCTTGAATTATAGGAAGTATATTCTGTAAGCTTTCGAGCTTTCATTGTATCCCACAAATATTCCCTTCTTTCCAGAAGGATCTAATTTTGTTCTCTTTTCTTTTGGAATTTGTATGTACATTGGACAACCGAATATTCTGAAATGGCTGACTTCTATTTTCTTGCCGGAAAAGACTTCTTGAGGTGTCTTGTTCTCGAGCACTCTGTGTGGAGTACGGTTCTATACATACACCGCAGTTATGGCAGCTTCTTCCCATAGATGCAAAGGAAGATCTTGATCATGAAGCATTTCTTTTGCAGCTTCCATTATCATTCTATTCTTCCTTTCTGCAACTCCATTCTACTGTGGATTATATGGAGTGGTTAACTCCCTCTTAATCCCTGAATCTCTACATAACTCTTTGAATTCATTTGATGTGAATTATCTGCCATTGTTTAATCGAAAGGTCTTGATCTTCTTTTCTGTGTGGTTCTCGATCAAGGATTTGAATTCCTTAGGAACTTGCTAAATAATTAATTTTGTTTTTCACGAAGTATATCCATGTCTTCCTAGAAAAATAATTAATGAAAGAAATATAGTATACATACCCGCTTAATGAGCCAAATGACATCGGTCTGCACACATTGGAGTGAATGATTTCCAAGATTCCCTTTGCTTTTCTTTTTCTACATGGAAATATCTTCTTTGTGTTATTTCCTTTTGCACATCCTTTGCAAAATCCTTCATGTTTTGCCTATATTTCTGAAATACCTTCAACATATTTGCTTGCAAGTGGTAGTGATTTGTAGTGTAAATGTGCAAGCCTTATATGGAAAAGTTCATTTGGCTCTACTGAGCTATGGACCAAAACTTGTTCTAGTTGGCCCTTCAATTTGTATAGACCTCCTTCTTGTTCCCCAATCACTAATGCATCATCAATAGTCTTTCCCTTTGGCCACATAAGAACTTGGCCATATACAAATGCAACCCTCATGCCTTTTACATCCAATGTAGATATGGATAGGAGGCTCTTCTTTAGTCCTGGTACAAATAAGACATCCTTCATCTTCATATAATTTCCAGAGTCTAGCTTATAGGAGGATTCACCACTACCTTTTATTGGATATTGGTAGTCATCCCCAGATTTCACCTTGTGGGGTGATTCATGTTCTGATAGTTTCACAAATGATTATTTGAATCCCGTCATGTGTTTGGAAGCCCCACTGTCTATAAGCCAATAATTGCTTCTTTTTGTGATGTTTCTCATGAGAGCAGAAATCAAAACATATTCTTCATCACTTGAAGAATCATCACTGTCTTATTTGATTCTCTTCTTGGAAGGCTCATCATCTTCTGTAGCATGAGCATGATGTCTTTTCTTGTTTCTCTTATTCTTCCATTTTTGTTCTTAGGACAATCTCTGGCAAAGTGTCCTCTTTCATCACATGTATAGCATCTGAATTTAGGTAAATTTATGCTAGATCTTCTAGGGTGGAAATGCTTACCTTGGTGATGGTTTGTTTTGCTTTTCTTGGAGTGTACTGTGAGAGCTTGATCTTCACTTCCCATTTTTTCTTCTTGGGATATTATTCGAGATTTTTCTTGTGAGAATTATTCCCAGAACCTACTAAAATTGACCAGATTCTTCCTTGCACAAATCTCTTGAATGAAGGAGTCCCATGATCTAGGGAGACCATTCAAGGTGGTCATCACAATTTCTACATTCTCTACTTCTTCATCTACTACTTCAAGCTGTTCCTTGATCTGAGAGACCCTTGTAAAGTAAGACTAGATGGTTTCTGCATTTTGGATATTTACATTCTTCAGTTGGTTTCTCAGAGTTATCTTCCGGTTTATGTTCTTCCCTTCAAACAGTTTGTCCAGGGCATCAAACATAGCTTTAGGTGTCTTTAGGGAGGACACCTATGGTATGAGGTGATCCTTGATTGAATCAGAAATAATCCTCTTAGCCATGACCAATTTCTTCTTGTGTAAGGCCTTAGCCTCATCTCCCTCTGGAACTAGAATCTCTTCACTGATGTAAGAGTCCAACTCATTTTCTTCCAGGGCCAGGGGGATCCTATACTTCTAGGTTTAAAGTTATCAGCTCCCTCAATATTTTCATAAAGCTTGGTATGATGAGACATCTTAACTGAGAACCTCAAATGGAAATACAAATTATCTAGATCTTACCAATTTGAGATGTTAGAATTGGATTTGGAGCTGAATTTCTGCAGAGCTGGTTCATGAGCAGATTAGGGTTTGAATTTCCTGGAGTTCTACCCAACCAAAAACTTTGATCTTGATCTCTAAAATTAGATTTTGGGGAGGAGATCAATCCAGGCATGGGCTCATTCAAAAATTCCACTTCTGTGGAAAGCCCTAATTTTCAGCAGTAGTGTAGGGTCAAAAACTGAAAATTCTCAGAATCAGATTCTACTTCGACATAAAGATGCGCCTTAGAGAAGAGAGTCAACCCAACCTCCTTTTGCTAAAAATCTATGGAGAGAGATACAAAGAAGTAGGAAGCCCTAGCTTTCACAGTTGCATAATGTCTTCTTCTTAGGTTAGCTTTGATACCATGTTAGATTTTTAACATTTAAGCTAGCATTATCTTAGGATATTTAACTGAGAGAATAACAAGCACAACAATCAAACACAAGAGACAATAGACACAAGGATTTTCTTCAGGGAAACCATAAAGGAGAAAACCCTGCAAATTCCTTAGAGATAGAATCAACACCAAAAGTAAAACCCAAAAACAACAAGATGATCTCTCGACAACATTATTCTCTCTCTCTCTTGTTCCATCTTATTCTTTCTCTCTTAGTTATGTGCTACAACTGAGTGTGAGTGAATGTGTTATAAATAGAGAGACTCACTCTCTATTTATACTAATTCTTGACTTGACAATAACTCACTAGGGCCGACTTCTCTAGGAGAGTCTAATAACCCTAGGGACCCACAACTACAGGGACTTTAACCCTTGATAAATAAGGAGGGTTACCCTCTATGACTTTACATGACATGTTTACATTATTGAATCTCCTGATAGGAACATCGGGGCATGACATGACTCAATTACATTACAGATACTTCCCAGAATAAACATCGGGGTACAATACATAAAATATACAAGTGAATACATTCTGAAGTTACAAATACATCAACAAATCATACTTAGTTTTCATTCAGTATATGCACTGTTGAAATCTCCACTCTGCTTGGGTTAAATTTTTTCCAAAAACTTAAATTCCCTCCAAACTGTGTGGACATTAACATAACTCACTATCCTACCAACCTAAGGGTTAAATCACTGATAATATCCACTATTTATGCACTAGAACATACATAATACAGAGTTTTTTACCTCAATGTTTCACGATAGAAAACTATGATGTATTTTCTGAGATAGAAGGACAATGACTCTTATTGAAATGAAAACAAAAAATAAAATCCTTTTGTTGGGATTAGGGTACTTGGAAAATTATGTTGTGTGGCCTCTAGAATTCCATAACCCAAGCATTATGATGGCCTTGAGCAAAATCTAGAGAAGCGTGTGCTTTCTAACCTTGTCACAAAAATTGGAATACTTATCAATAGAAATATCCACAATAATTTCATTAGTGTGTAGTTCAATGCCTTGTGGGGGACCTTTGGTACAAAATTTAGCAAGAAATCCAGTGTAACCATGCTCACAACCAACATACAATGATTCTATCAATGAAAATTGCCTTGAAATCCAGTGTGTGCTTTCTAACCTTGTCACAAAAATTGGAATACTTATCAATAGAAATATCCACAATAATTTCATTAGTGTGTAGTTCAATGCCTTGTGGGGGACCTTTGGTACAAACTTTAGCAAGAAATCTAGTGTAACCATGCTCACAACCAACATACAATGATTCTATCAATGAAAATTGCCTTGAAAACATCAAATGACCCATCCTCAAGACCAAGGGATGTTTTCAAAAGTCACCTAATAGCGTTATGACATGCAGTTGGCCACTCATGGTCCTTGTAGGATGTATAAGCTATCAACTCTAAGAGAACAAAGGATGCTCAAACCACATATACCCTATCAAATGCACAAAGAAATTAGTGTTGGAGATATACTCTAAGATTTGATATGTTATTTAATTCAAAGGGTGTACTCCAAGATTTGATATGTTGTTTAATTCAAAGGGTGTGGATCCTTCCTTGGGTCTGCTCATTCCCCTCGACTCTATCTAAGTTACTAATTTTTTTGTATATTTTTCAACCATTATTATGTAGATTGGAACTTTCTTAATCATGCACACAGATAATAGTATCGAATTCTTTGGAAATTTGTTCGATCATATATAAGGATTTGATTACCAACAAGACCTCACACACAAACTAATTTTGAATGTGTTTGCCACCAAAGGCTGATAAATATCGTGAGTTCCTAGATCATAGAAAATTAGTGACAGATAACATTGTCAGCAATTTTGAATCTTTTAAACATGGAAACACTGAAAGGAGCATTTAGGTTCCAAACTGTAAAAAAAATTGAAGGGTGATATGTTCAGGAAGCTATGTATGCATGTGTTGTAGAGGCTGCAACTGCTTTAGTGGATCTAGTGGCAATTGGTGTGACTGGATAGGATGATGCATACAAGATTTATGCAGTTGAAAAATATTATACTAAATTCTTTGATAATGACAAGAAGTCAGTTAAGGGAATTGAGGAATGTGTCAAAATAGACACATTGATCCAAAAAGAAGCAACCAAAACAGGAGGTAGTAAGAAACCTGTGGTGTCTTCAGATTCATATCAATCCTTTATAAGGTTTTCTTCAGAACCTACTAAATGGGTAGAGGAGAAGCAGATGGATCCATGGTTTGAAGATTCAATGTCCTATAAGAATATGCATAAATGGAAGATTGGATATAAGGATGAGAGGAGCGCACATGCTAAAATGTCTACTGAATCATTGGCTGATCCAAAAATGGAAGAACAAAAGCTACAGAGC
Organism: Pseudotsuga menziesii; assembly: GCA_001517045.1. Taxonomy (NCBI): domain Eukaryota; kingdom Viridiplantae; phylum Streptophyta; class Pinopsida; order Pinales; family Pinaceae; genus Pseudotsuga; species Pseudotsuga menziesii. The sequence goes on from LPNX010442659.1 coordinate 174,718, forward strand.
GTGATTGCACTAGTGATGTCTTCTCCAAAGAAGCAATATGTTTCAAATTTATCTTCAAGGAAATTCAATTTAATCAGAACACCTCCTATCAAGGCTTATGTTTCACAAAAGGGTGAGGCTGAGCAATATGAATACAAGTCAAAGGGCATCAAGGTGAATAAATCTTGGGTGACCCCAACAAAGAAAAATAGCAAAGGCCCTAAGAAAGATCATGGGAATTCTGGCTTAGAGAAGTTTAACCAAGGGAAATTAGCTAAGCAGTTGTATGTTTGCAATAATGAGCAAGTTTCCCCTATAAAATATGGCGCTTCATCAGAAAAGGTGACAGGTTCATTAAAATTTAAGGTGACGATAAACGGTACTGCAGTAATGAAATTGAATGGCATGTCACTATCTACAGAGTTGCATTTAGAAAAATAAAACAAGCTTAGACAAGTGTAATTATTATATTAGTTGTGTGACCATCCATATGAAATAGTATTACAGTGACATTCTTAAAAAAATGGTTTCTCAACAATCCAAGCCTAAACTTTAATTCACTTCTTTATTCAATAGAGTATGGAGATCACATACCTTGGATATTGTGGAACATATGTCCATGCATAGTGAACAGTGTCCTTGAAAGTGTTCCTGCATGCTAAGACAATATATCGAATAACGTGCATATGCAACCACCACCTTTATTCCTTACTAATAACTAAACCTCTAGGCCATATTCATATGTATCATATCCAAAAAGAAATCTAAGAACTGGAATATGTATTCTCATCCATATCCTATTTTTGTTCTGATAACTACAACTCAAAACCTACATAAGTTCCATATGGTAAATAAGTAATATCTGACTTAAAAGGAAAAAATAGCACTAATTCTTAGATCAGGGACATGAGAATTAGATGTGTCATTAAAGGAAAAGAGAATTATAAAGTAAGCTTCATATACTTTTCAAGAAAACCAATACTTTTCAATAAAACCAAACAAACATAATTTTCATCTCGTTCAACTTAACGCTCCATTATTCACTGCGTTAAAGTTGGTCCTCGATAATTAGCAAATGCCATGTATAGTAACAACATGATAAGGTAATGTACAGTAGATATCAATAGTAAATAATCATAACCAATATTTGAATCAACCATATACTCGGATTTTTTAGATTTGATCTTGTCACCAAAGGGACAAGTCAATCTAGACAAACAATTTATGTACCTTGAGAGAGATCCAGAGAGGGTTAAAGCATAAGCATACTGACAACATACTGACCCAGAATTCTTATTCAATAAGCACATTCATACCTAGTATAGTCATGCTGGGTAAGGATGCAGTCACATACTACAGAGACACACAAGCATACTTTGCACAGCCATGCTTGAAAAAACACAGTCCACCCATAAAGTGAAACTCACTGTCACACTGGGAAAGATTTCATAGTTCACACAAGAAAACAGGCTCATGGTCACCTCATGGTCATGTAACACCCCGGTTTTGACCCTGTTTGCATGATTTATATATTGTAATTAATCATGGTGAGGAGCTAAAGGCAAAAGCCCCATCATCGATTTGGTTGTGTATGTTTTGGCAATGGGGATAGTTGCCGATGGTATGTCGTGCTATCCAGCACATTATTGTTGGCATCATGTAAATATGCACATCAAATAAAACTAAAACCACAACCAGCTATGGTAGTGCAACGTTGAATGAAAAGGGCATGGTTCCAAAGGATAAGGGGTGGGGGAGGACGTCAAACCTTGGTCTATGGGGGAAAAACCCATGTGCTGCCACCTTGTTGTGTTTTCCATTTTCCTTGTCTCATCCAACCTCTTTATTGTCTTGCTATGGATGGTTGAGACAATTATGGATGAGTTGTTGGGGCAGTTATTGCTGGGTGGTGGTTGTGGCAGGACTGTTAGTCCCTTGCCCATGCTCCCACTCCACCCACGACTGCCTTCACTCCACTCTTCCATGACTCTTCTCTCCCATGTTTTCCAACCTTCACGATGGTGGTCTGTTCGTCCTCTCAAATTTCCTGTTAATCCTCACGCAGAGGGACCGTGTCTGCTGTTCACCTTCATGCAGGAGGGGAATTCCTGCTCTATTTATCGCACATAACCTTCTGGGTTTTACCCATGTAGTCTTCCTCTGCGGAATTGTGGGTGGCGTGACTGTATGTCTTTCCCCATCGGCTGAGTTGTGGGTTTTGCGTTGCTGTTGCTCACGCACAGGTTGGGAGATGGTAATATTTTCCTCAGTGCGGTCTATGTATGTTTTTTCACTTACTTCATTGTCCAGACGGGCTGCTGTTTCCCCATGCCGTTGGTAATGTATGCTAATGCGTTTTTGGGAGCTGTTATTTTTCCATGTTGTGAGCCGTGCTCACTGTCTTTGTTTTGGGACTGTCATCCTCCCCGCCTTTTGTTGGCTGTGGTGTTCAATTACGTTTGGGCCACTATGCATTCTTAGTTGACTGTGCCTCATATGTTGTTTGGGACTATCACCGGTGGCCTTTGCTTCTTCATAGAGCTGTGAAGGGATTATTTTGTTGCTGGTATACAGTGGTTGAACCTTGGATTGTGCTGGCTTGGATGATCTGTTGATGGCTTGATAAACCCAGCTGTGTTGGCTTGTTGAATTGTGTCCCTTGGCTATGTGTAAGCCTGTAATGACCCTTATCCTGGAGGAATCATGCCCAGCTCGGGGGTGGCAGCGTTGCTGAGAGATTGATGAGCACGCTGGCCTATGGTTGGGTGGAACGTTGCAGCGACGTAGCTGGTTGCGGGCACATTCTTCATCGAAATATAAGTCCCGCTGTCTATATTTCATCTCTGCAATTATATATACTATTTCGTGAGAAATGATGAACATGATTAATGCTGGAATGTATGTTTTCTTTCGCTGTATGATTGAAGAATTATGCATTGAGTAACTGTGCATGTAAAAATGATGGATTATGCATCATGTTAAGCTTCGTATTTTTCAACATTGATTTGTCCCTGTTTATGTTCATGGGGTTGTTTGCCTGGCTTTGGTGTGTTGGTCACGTCCTCTTCACCGGGTCTAAGGGATGGGGACGTGACAGGTCATGCTAGGGAAGGACCCACAGTCCACCTGAGAAAACAGATCATGGTCATGCTGGAGAAGGACACATAGTCCACTAAGAAAACAGATCATGGTCACGTTGGGGAAGGACCCACAGTCCACTCAATAAAATATATCACAGTCATGCTAGTGAAGCACCCACAATCCACCAAGAAATAGATCACGCTCACGTTGGTGAAGGACCCACATTCCACCCAATAAAATAGATCATAGTCATGCTGGAGAAGGACCTCTCAAGGTATCACTAAGGAACAGGTTTTTCGGTCGTGTTGAAGGATCCATAGTCTACCAAGAAAGTGCAAAGAAACAAATAACAGTCACTATGGTGAAGGACCTATAGTTTACCAAGAAAAAAACTCATGGTTACACTGTGGAAGAACCCATAGTCCACCCAATAAACATTCCACAGTCATGTTGGGGGAGGACCTATAATCCAACAGAATCACGGTCACGTTGGTGCAAAGTGACCACGTGGAAGGTGTAACAAGGAAACCCCAGTCATGGGGGTGGTGTAGTAATATATCACATGGAGCATCAACAAAGATCGTGCAAAGAGCATGCAAAGGGACAGAGTTCAGTCACGCTCCTTAAGGTAAGGTATCAAAACATTAATAAACATCACCTATGGAGAAATTAAGATAAAGGATCACGAGTCAACCCAGGGGGCCACAACAAAACAAAAAACAAACCCTAAAGGTCAAGGTGAACCATATAAGGTGGACATGCAACTCCTTTATAGGACCAACAATACCAATAATATTTTCTCTCTCTCAAGGTACATTGTTTTATATATTTTTTTATCATTGTATAAGATTCATTGGTTATAGAAAGTAGAACTACTCCATACCCACTCCATACCACAACAGGTGCACAACAATGAGTTTTATAACAAGAGATTTCCACACCATAGCCATCTTTCGAATCAACAACAATCAGAATTTCCTAATGAGTTAATATGCACTCCACACAAACATGACGAAATTAAAGATTATGATATGCCATTTAAGAAAAAAATTAGAAAACACATTTCAAGAAACACACATTAGGTAATATTCCATTTAAGTATTGAATTAGCAAAATAAAGTATATGAAAACTCTAACATGGGCATGGGCACCAAAATTTGACAAACAAAAACTGGTTTCATCCTTTTAAGAGTAATATTAAACATAATTGTTGAACTAGCCAATAAATCAGTAACCCTCAAGAACCATGCTTCAATAATGCATAGAGAAATATTTGACAATCGATAACTTCACATAGAGTTATCCTAACCGTTTGGCATCCGAACCATTCACAGCACCTGAAGATAAGAGAAATTAAAATGAGTATAAAATGATTATGAAATTTATACAAACGGATCAACAATAATACAAAAAATACTACTTCATAAATAAGTTATAAGATACTAGTATAAAAGATAAGATAAATTAGAATGGTTTGAAAACTTCACCCTATTTAAATTTTTAATGAAATCCTCAAAAATTCTGTGGTCGCTTTCTTCTAACTTGTATGTGTCTTTCTTGATATTGTATGATAGGTTTGTCGTTGCTGTAACGGATTCAATTTGTATGAATAGATGATATGTTGAATCATACTTGTACATGCGTTTCCTCTTTATTCTATTGTACCAACAACATTGAAGCTCAACACCTTCAGGCCTATCCAAAAGATCAATGTCATTATGGCAATCAAACACCCTATTACCATCATTCTTTCTTATTCTTTGAACTCTTCCAATGTACCAAGTACCAGAAGAAACATAGTGCTTTGTACTTTGAGATACACCTTTTCTTGTAGTATGTTCAGCTACAACTATAGACTCGCTCTCAAACAACACCACACAATCTGATCCAATTCCAAAACCAATTGCAACACCCTTTTTAGGGGCCCTCTCATCTCTCCTGAAGTATACTCCATTCCTCACTTTAGTCAATCTATCTTTTGATATTGTTAGGTTTCCATTCAATTGACTAACCAAACAAGATTTGTACATGTCCTTACCATCGAGCTCCACCACTAGTTTGGTAGTTATGTTTAGATTTTCATCAATGGAATCTAAAATTCCATCCAACTTGTGCCTCCACTCACTTTCCATCATTTACAATTCACTATCATTGAGTACCATAAAAGATGAAGATTGGAATATGGATGTGGAATGACCCGGTGGAGAATTATCAACTACTTCATCCACATATTCAAATGTTGGAGCATTGTTATCCTCTATCCATGGTTTAAACCACCAAGAATCTTCTGTGTGTCTTTTTGGTTGCATGCCAAGACCTTGTAAAATTCGTTGTGCATCCTCCAATCCTATCTTGAGAGATTCTATAATTTTATTATCTATGCAAATTGAATCATATTGTGACAAGACATCACCTTCCTCTACTCTTTGTTGATGCAATTTGTTCCAGATACTCATTTGTTTCTTATGAGATTTATTGAAACGAAGCCCTAGGGGATTTGATTCTTCTTCAGCAACTATATTAAGGGTTCCAATAGCATGAATTAAGTCAGCAAAATCATATTCCCTCTCTTCTCCAACCATGTCATCGAATTTGCTAAAGAAGTTCTCACATACATCTGACCCAGTCAGGTGCAATGCACATGGTAAGTTGGAGTATTGATCACGAAATAATCTCATCAACAAAACCTCAAAGTGGCAAGAAATTTTCACATATTGATATGCCTCTTTGCTAATGAAATTAATGTTGACATTAGTATTTTCCTATTCTCTGACCCAACATAGCCATAAGGTGAAGAAATCATGGACTCTTAAAGAATTTCACACTCTTTCCCAAAGAGTTAAACTAGGAGACAAAAGAATATCAATATAGTCAGCAACGATTGCTAGATAGGTCTCTATACCCGATGTCCTCTCTGTCTTGCCACCTATACATCTCATTTCCTTCAAGCACTTCTAGACATGCCTTGAAGCAACGTGTTGTGTTGAACCCCAATTTTGGCGATCAATCCTCTCTATCTCCTCAATTTTAAGCTTGTGGTCATCCACTTTAAAATTGTTATAAACCATTCTTACATGGTTAAAAATAATCAACTCTTTTCAAACAATCAGATCTTGTCGACCACTAAACAAAGGATTCACTAGATTTTTTCCATTGTGGATGTAATCCTGGTCTTGAAGTCCTGTTACTTTAAAGCCATCATACTACCCAGTTATCCTCCACCCTTCCCAAGGAGTTTGATATCTCATGCCTGTCGTTGAGTAATAATCCTTCAGCATAAGCATTCTTCTCCTACTATCCCCATTTGAGGAATGACCAATAATAGGTCCTAAAAATTATTCCACATGTTTCTTCCATAGGTCTTCTACTTTTTCCCATTGTTGATGGACAAAATTTGCATCAAACCTGTTGTACGTTGGATGAATAACCACAACCAAATGAGGAAGCTTCTCATGTAAAGGGTTTTCAATAATAACATGTGCATAATGGCCAATCACACAATTCTTGAAGGTATATGTAATAATATCATATCCTACAGCGCCCTCACCAACTATCACCAAGAAATGTGATTGGCACTTATGTTGTTATTTCTTACTACAAAAGCCCACCAATGTATCACTTTTTGCTACCCACCTTACATATTTTTTCACAACAGTTTAATCTTCGGCAAGGCATATGGGAATTGGGCCCTCTATACCATGTTTGGCTTTATAGGAAGCATACTTTTTTTTGATTGTCTCAAAAATGTACTCTTTCTCCCCCAGGATATATGTCAATGATTTTCTAACTTGTATTAAAGTCTTAGATATCGAAGGGCCATCCAAATTCAAGCTAATAAAGCTATGTAATCTAGGACCTCCCCATAACTTAATCATCTCATAAATGGATTGAGTGGATGCACTATACCTTCTACCTAACTTTGAACGAACTAGGTTGTGAAATATATCTTGAACAAATTCCCAAACTGCATCTTTACCTTGTAATTTTCCTTGCTTATGAGCCTCACACACAACCTTGCAAAACCTGAACACATCCTTCCTTACTGGATATGCGAACAACTTTTCCCTTAGAGACCTTGTTCTTATAGATAGTTTAGCAACCTTTGTCCTCTCCCATGAAAGAGATCGCATTGTTAACCTATGTGTAGCATTTGCTTCTCTTGCAACAATTTTGGATTCAGTTTGAGTCAAATGGTCCAATCTTCTCCCTTTCCCTGTATCTCTCCCATGTCTTTTCATGTTGCTCCTTGATTCGCAATATAATCGCATTCGAAAGTCATCACAATTAGGTATCATCTTACAAAAATTGCATGTTAATGAATCAAAAGGTATTCCTATTTCAGAAACCCTCTTGCAATGAATATGTCTGTATGTACCATTAATACTATATTCAGTACCATGATAATTTAGTGTTCTCCTAGTATGCTTCTCTATGGACCGCATTTTTCCACCACGTTGGTCATCCATTAGAACCTTTATGTCCAATCTCTCCCCTCTTCTCTCAAGATAGGGATCCCAATGCCCCAACCATAATAATATTGGGCGAGGTATTTTTCCTAGAACAAGATGAAAAAACACATTGGTTAATGATCTACTAACTGCTACTAACAAGTAATAACAAATAAAGTAATGTGCATATTCAAATTCAAATTAAATTAAAACTTGGGTAATTTCCACACTTGAAGTAGAAGGATGTGGACTTGTAGAAGCCCCATGTAATGGTGATGGTAGTGATGGGATCAAGAACTTAGACGAACTTTGTTGGGAATTTTGATTTGTAGGATTCTTTAGTCTCCCAACTGTTCCACTCTGCAACACAACTATATCATGTGAAGCATCAACTATAGTATCAGTAGTGTTCTTCTTTAATTTCATGTGTTCATTTAGAGAACTGACAATATTACCACTTTCCAGCACCAAAGAGAACCATCTATTGCATCATGTACATTCCACTCTTACTTTTTTCTTGTCCTCATAGTTTGCAAGTGTTGCTTCCACCACCTTGAACAAATTAGGCTCTTGCATTTGGTTGAAATCATGTAGAAGTTTGATTGCTTGATCAAACTCAAGTTGATCTCTATCCATTGTTGTCTTATTTTCTTTGTTACTTGAAGGAATTTCATTAATTCCCAACATTGAAATTTGACGTTGATGGGACCCTGTTTTCATATGATTGTTTTTGAAGTTATGAATTGTTTGTGCTACCAAGGATACTTCATGTAGCAAGGATTTCTCCCTGCTACAGGGGCAAGAATGGCTCCATTATGCCTATATGGCAAAAGGGTAGGTTTCCTGCTAATGGTAAATGTAGAAAAAATGAAATGGAAATAACAGAAGTAGAACAGTAAGCTAATCTAAGAACTAAGAACAGAAAACTAAAGCTAAACTAAACCATAAGCTAGAACAGAAAGAAGAAGTTGAAGCACTGGTGAACCCCTCTGCAGAAAATGGGTTAGGGTTCCGCCTCCTTAAAACTTGCAAATAAACCTAAGCTACAATGGAGAAACCTGCAAAACAATGTCAATAACAAAACCTGCAACTAGGAAACAAAGTTAGAAAGCAAATAACATTAAACTAAGAAACAGAAATAAACCATTGGGTATACCTTCTCTTGGGTGGAAATGGGCCACCATGCTCTAGCTCATGGGAGCACCTCTCTTGGTTGGGGAGCAATGGCTCAATGGGAATGGAGATGGAGGAGAGGGAGTGTGGTTGGTTTGAGAGGCAAAGGTCTCAAAGCATCCATGGGCAGCATAAAAATATGCAATGGGATAAGTGTTTTGAGAGTGAACCCCCACCCTCCTTTTATAGCTTTTCCAAGGGGTTTTAGGGTTTTAAGCCCTTGGTCAGGGTTTTAGTCCCTTTTTTGGGCCTTTAGCCTCTTCCGCCCTAACTTTAGCCCCTTTTAGGGTTGTAGCCCCTTTTTGAGGGCTTTAGCTCCTAGGGGGCTATTTTGGGCTCCTTTTTGGGGTTTTTAGCCCTTTTTCTTCATCCTTAGGCTATTCTGGAGGTGTGGGGGTCTAATGGAAGGTCTAATGGAGTGATATGAGTGTTGTGAGATGGTGTCCTTGGGTGGTGTAGGCCATTGAGAGCTATGTGGGTGATTTTTGGGTTAACAGATTGCCCCCTGATGTGTGAGGGCATGAGCTCAACGTATGGATGATGGACATCATAGGATTTTCTTTGGGAAATCTGTTAACCTAGAGGAGTGTGTGCATGGAAAAGCAGAATCCAAAAGTGAAACTCCCACTCCCATCTTGCACTCCAAGATTGAGGGTGAACTAAGAGGTATTTTATCCTTTTTCAAGCACAGTCATATAGAATGTCATTAGCCAGCTACCGCCACCCATAGTGACCAGCCAAGCTGGCCCAGTGGTAACACATGAGGGCAGTGGCCCCTCTACACACATTGCCCCTCCTGCCACACAGGGGGGGTAGTGCACCGTCTACCTACATTGCACCTACTGTCATACATGGGGGAAATTCCCCCGCCACCCATACCGCCCCCCACACAGCACTTGGGGGCATCGGCCCATCTACAATCGTGCCACTGCAAGCACCCCCAGCCATGCAGATGCATTATGCACCTGCAAACCCCACCACCATCATAGCCCTATCCTACATTAACTTGGGGTCAAATATGCCCTTCATGGGTCATCTAAACTTGCCTGATTTGGCTAGATTAACAAACGAACCCATCCGCCACCAAGATTTTTGGCCACCTATGCCAACTAAGTTGCCATCAGACATCTCCAAGTTTGAAGGAAAAGTCGGGGAATGTCCCCAAAACCATATAATGACATTCCATCTATGGTGCTCATCCAATAGCATTGTAGATGACTCCATCAGGCTGAGGCTATTCCAATGCACCCTTACAGGTGCTGTGACCAAATGGTACATTGAGTTGCCACAAGCCAAGTACTCGAACTTCAACTCCCTATCCTTCATGTTCCTACAATATTTCCAACTCCCTATCAGATATGATGAGGGGGTGGAGATCTTGCAATCCTGCCATCAAAGCACCGCCACTCACATAACTGACCATATCCATGAGTGGCGGTGACAGCGTAGTCTATGCAAAATCTAGATAGACGACAGGATCTTCTTGGATTGGTTCCTTAAGACTTTTCTCCCACCCATCGCAAAGGAAGTCGCATCTAAACGTCCCCAATCTGAAGAAGAGGCCATACCACTAATTCCATAATGAAGATTACACGAGTATCACTAGCTCATATAAGAGTTACAATACCAGATGCTAGATCAGGTTGGCTCATATTTATATATGTAATATTGCTTGAAAGGCTATTCTCTTTAGCCCCTTCTCTTTAGGCGCGCAGTCATCATTTCTTGAGACCTTAGTATTTGGGTCCAGGGTAGGTTGTAAACTCTATAGGGTTAATTCTTATGCTCATCGTGTCTGAGTTTGCTTTTCAGAGGTCCAAAGGTCATCCACGCAGTATGGACAGAGCAGAAGGCTCTCAAACATACCAATACATGCATGGGATAGATCGTGGTAGAGGCCTGAAGGCACGCAAACTGAGGTGGCTCTCGGATAAAGGTCAGGAGAGCATGCATGTGTGTGTTGTGGTGGATGAACTTGACCACATGCGATGTGAGTACAAGTTCAGAGGCATTTATATGCCAAATACGTGTAAGAAAAATAAATTGTTTTTTGGACAATGGTCCAGAGGTTCGTGTAAGGTGCGGTGAATGGAAAAGACAACTATGTGTTAAAAATGCAAAATAAAAGATAAAATTATAGTCCTTAATGGGCAGCGGCCTGACAACTCCCATGAGTTGCAGTCGGGAGGTGTGATGTAAGTACAGGTTCATAGACACTTGCATCATCATTTCATGGCTCATAAATTGAGGTGACTTGTGGGTAGTGGTCCCAAAATTGATTAATTAAACATGAGATGATGGTCTCATAACTATATTGAGGGCAGAATTCTGAAACTAGTGGCACAAACGGCATCTCAAACGGAGTCCGTATGGTCTTGTTATGTTGATCGAAAGAAATTAGGTCAAATGGGGCCTATAAAAGGGGGGGTCCACATGGTGAAGTGTCATTGTCACTGTTCATTGTGGAGTTGGAGAGGTGGGCCCTAAATATTCATTTGCTGATTTCCTTTGATCCAACCGATGGTTTCGCTAGCTGCGACTTGCAGGTAAAAGCTCTCACTGAACCTCTTCATTTTTATGGTTTATTTGCTAAATTTGGTCACCTAGAGCCCCCCCATGAGCATTTTGGGGTTTCATGGGGACCAGGTCACACATTTCTAGGGATAAGGTGCACCCTGGGTGCACTTGTTGGGAAATTATGAGTGCCCTGGGTGCTCCTTTTTCCCAAACAGGTGCACCCTAGCCTCTTTTGGGTGATTTTTTGATGGTGGCACTGGCTGGCATTAGGGTTTTTGCTTGTGCAGGATGGTGGAGATCAAATGGAGGGGAAGAGACTGCAAGAGTGTCAGAGATGCATCCTTGCATGACGAGGGTGTTAGAGATACACTAGCCCGCTGTGGGTTGCTAAAATTTATGAGGATACTGCTTATGTGGAGTTTGCATTTGCTGATGCAAACACTCATAGGTTTCTGGGATGTTGTTGAGGAGGTGTTCCACTTCCAGGGCTAGCGCATTGAGATTACATTGGAGGATGTATACTTCATCACTGGGATCCCTATATTGGGAGTGGTTGGTGACTTAGTACCTGTGCTGTCTCGGGGGGAGACATTGGAGGATCTGTGTGATCGACACTATTATGCTATGGAGTATGTGCATGACTCTTACATCCTGATGTGTGACATCGAGGAGTTGTCCACATGGGAAGTGGGGATTCTACTACAGCGTATCTTGGGTTCCACAAGGAGCCACAAGATTTCTGGTGGTTAGCTGTAGTTAGTAGAGCGTGTCATAGGTGGTACATATTATGCATGGGGCTAGATGTATCTGCAGTCTGTTCGACGTTAGCTGAACAAGTCGAAGACTACTGGCGCTGGTTTTTTCTTTGGCTCCTTCCTGTGCGCTTTCTTCTTTGAGAAAGTACCTACACTTTGTCCTCATCAGGCTATGCAGAATAGTAGTCCACGTGAGTTGAGGATGTATAGGTGGTGCCAGATGATGATTCGCGAGGGCGGCGATAGAGTGGGCCACTTCTTTACAGAGGAGTTGTTGTAGAAGTGGCTCCAGCTGCCTGTGGTGATCGAGGAGTACTTGTATGCAGGTATGGATTTCCAGGGATATCCTGAGATGCCCTGACCTCTTGGTCAGGTGTGGGGACCAGTTGGTATGTATGCTTGATGTTTTTTGTTCATCTTTATGAATAGTATAGTTGAGCTGGTTATTGATTTTCATATTGATATATATGGACTGATGGTGTCCTTACTTGTATGTGTAGATGTTGGTCCTCTCCCGTCGCCTGGGAATCAGAGGCAGATTGTTACCGTACCTCTTGTGGCAGCTTCTGTGGTGGCTCCTTTCGGGAGCTCCCATAGGCAGTAGTGGGATATGGATGGACTGGTGCCAAATATGGAGGAGGTAGCTACTGGAGTGTCAGATGTTGGCTGGCAGCACCTGAGTACTAAATTTATTGCTGCTATTCACAATCTTCCTCCCGAGCTGACGGGTGTGATGAGGAAGATGGTTGTGGTTTGTGAGCACTTTCGCCCAACGGTGAGGAGTGGTCTTTTTGCAGAGGATGTGTCCTCTTCAGAAGATGATGATGCCGAGTCAAAGCCTAGTGGGGCTGTTCCTAGTGTGTTGGTGCACTTAGGGGGTTTTGTGTCACTTATGCATATCCTGTTGAGAAAGCATATGTGGCTTCTCGTTTTTGTATTAGACATGTTTTGGACATGCGACTGATCGATTTATATCTATATATATTTTTTGACATATGTGGATGTGCTTTTATGGTTTCATTATGTGAGTCTTTTTATTATGCTGTGGAATGCAAATGCCTATGTGATGTATTATTACACTGTGTGTGTATTTTTAGACATGATTATGCATTATGTTATGGTTGTATGTTTCCTATATACTATTATGGGTGTGCCAATTTAGAATATCGTTAGCCATTTGATCTGCAACACTATTGAGGTTCCTGGGAACATGTGTGAATGTGATGGATTCAAATGTTCTAACCATGTGTTTAGTGCGCAGGTACTTTGTAAAGAGGTAGGGATCGCGAACTCGGTAGTGGTTGTTCAGTTGAGAAACAAGCAGTTGGGAGTCTAAGAAGACATCGAGATGATGAATTCCTAACTAAGGGGGTGTAAGTGGTGCTCTCCCATTTGCCACTTACTGATTGGATATGTTATATATCGTCGAGGCATTGATACCATCCTACGTCGTTGCCTCACTCATGACAAGGCTGAGAGCATCCTCAACGATAGTCATAGTGGATCCTATGGTGGCCACCTTTCAGGCCTAGCAACCGCCCAAAAGATTCTACGCAGTGGCTATTTCTAGCCCTCCATCTTCACCAATTGCATAGAAGCATTCAAACATTGCTGAAGCTGTCAGCTTTTTTCCCTAAAGGCAAGAACCCCCCCCTCGCACCCTTACACCCCGTAGTCACATTCGGGCCCTTCTGCAAATGGGCAATCGACTTCATGACAATCAACCCCGTTTTGGCTAATGGTCACAAATACATCATCATGGTAGTATATTACTTCACTAAGTGGGCCGAGGCCATGCCCACATTCGATTGCAAAGCAGAAACCGCAGCATGTTTCTTCTTCAACCATGTTATTACATGATTCGGTGTCCCTAAACAATTAGTCTCAGACCATGGGGCACACTTCCAAGACACCGTATGGGCTGAATTATCAACCATGTTGAAATTCGAACACTAGTACTCATCATCCTACTACCCTTAGGGCAATGGCCAAGTTGAAGCAGTCAACAAAATCATCAAAACAATGCTCTAATGGATGGTAGGAAATCACAAAACCAACTGGCATCACATGCTATTCTCTACCCTATGGGATTATTGCACATCCACAAAAACCGCAACCGGTTTCACCCCTTTCCGCCTAGTACATGGCGTTGAATCAGTGCTCCCTATACAGTGCCAAATCCCATCTCTCCGCATTGCAGTGGAACTCCTTCCTGATACTTCACCTTTAGAAGAACGACTCCTCCAACTCGAGCAAACCATAGAAGACCGTTGAGCTGCCCTCCAAGCCATCAAAGCAGCAAAAACACGATCAAAGATCCAATATGACTCCCATGTACACCCTCACGCCTTTAGTGAAGGTGATATGGTTCTAGTCTATTACCAACCCAATGATAAATTTGGCAAAGGCAAGTTCGAATTAATGTGTTATGGCCCATACGTCATCCACCGTTGCCTCAGAAAAGGGGCATACACCCTCATTGACTTTGATGGACAACTCTTGGAGAATCCCCGCAATGGGCTCTACCTCAAGAAATTTTACGCTTAACATCACCAATGAGTCACTTCATTTTATTTTTCTTGTTTTTCAACATTTTCCAGCAAAAATCAAAGGCAACACCATCAGCTGCTAGTCAAAATTCACCAGGAGCCTGTTTGAGAAACCTCTCACATCTTCGGGCTCAAATTTTTTATATATCCTTATGAGACCATCATCTCATGTTTAATTAATCAATTTTGGGACCACTTTCCACAAGTCACCTCGAGTTACGAGCCATGACATGACGATGCAAGTTTCTACGGACCTGTACTTACATCGCACCTCCCGATCGCAACTCGTGCGAGTTTTTGGGCCGCTGCCTATTAAAGGACTATAATTTTATCTTTTATTTTGCATTTTTAACACATAGTTGTCTTTTCCATTCACCGCACCTTACGTGGACCTCTGGACCACTTTCCACAAAAGAATTTATTTTTCTTACACGTATTTGGCATATAAATGCCTCCGAACTTGCACTCACATCACATGTGGTCAAGTTCATCCACCACAACACACACACACGCTCTTCTGACCTCTTTTCGAGAGCCACCTCAGTTTGCATTCCTTTGCCGCATCGACTCACAGGCCTCTGCTATGATCTATCCCACGCATGTATTGGTATGTTTGAGAGCCTTCTGCTCTGTCCATACTGTGCAAATGACCTTTGGACCTCTATCCACCATCTCGACATGGGGCACCGCATGTGCCACCATCGGTTGAACACATTGGAGTTTCGTTTAAGCTCTTTTCTGACTTCTTAAAACAATGAAAAGATTGTCAAGTGCAGCCGCTTCCTTTCCCGCTCGCTAAAGTATAGGAAAGGGCGTCTACATCATCTCGTTTATCTCCTTTTGCGGACCATGTAGACCATCTCATGAAAAGGACATCCTTGGCATACTCAAGCCAAGACCGTACCCCTTTGCACACTTTTATGCTTTCTCAGGCATAGGGGCCGCACTTCACGAAAAATCTCACCACGGGTTGTCGTTAAGCTCTTTTCCAGCCTTGTCAACAAGAAAATATTGCCGAGAAAAATTGGTTTTGTTCATGCTCGTAAAAGAATTTGAATGACCGTCCAGTTAGTACAGGTTTAACCTTTTTCAGCTTGATTGGACTACCAACGGTAAAAAAGTCTCTCATCCCTCCAGGATGGGCGAGCTGTCCTATGTATACTGTTATCCTTTTTCAGGCACAAGAGACTACCAATGAAAAAGATCCCCCATCGGAGTCTTCTTCGTGCTTTCAGACTCTCTAAAAGTGAAAGCACCATTGAGGATTTACCTTCTCGGGCTCACCAAAAATCCATGAGATCGTACCATAACGATGTCCCTAGACACCACTCCACAGAAAATAGTTTGGAAGCATCCCCACATTGGGTCACCTTTGTTCAGAGTACTCTGCAATGTGTCTTCCTTGGACCCCATCAGTATCAAACGTGTCCACCTCCTCCAAGTATTTCCCATATGTAGCGACATTCCCGGTATTACAGCTATGATCCCATTCCCTTGAGTCAGTTTCATTTTCTACCTGGTCCGCCCTGCCATCATACTCTAAACAAAGGAAGTTTGAGTCTCCCACTCCCCCTTGCCCTTGTTCAATTCTTTCCCTTCCGTCCCCTCCCCCCCTAATTCAGTGAGTCAGTCCACCGATTTCTTCACATCTTTCGGTTTTCTCCCTCGCGCTCCTAGTCAAGGAAACATCATTGCCTTGACTAAGGGCAGGTATCCCTCTATCGACACCAGCACACATATTGTAGAGGATAGATCCAGAGGTCTCTGTACCTTGGTTTCATTAACATCATCAATGAGTTCCTTGGACCACTTGAGAGGAGCCCTTAGTGCCTCTTGGGATAGTTGTTTCTCACGTGTTCGACTTCAACTCCATCATCATATCGTTGAGATTCGTACAGGGTTTGTTCCACACAGTACTCAGTCGAAGAACTCAGATGTCACCAAAATCTAGCACATTGGTGATTCCACTCGAGGGACGTAAACAGGTTATGTCCCTTGTGATTTTCGGGTTGTGTTGGAGATAGAGATCTGAAGCCCCAACAGTGCTTCGATATACTTTTATGATTGATGCATCATACTTGTACCATAGAGACTCTAACACCCAATCAGCAAGTCCACACAGCTATGTACCAGATCCAGCAGACTGTCAGTCATGAAGATATAGCATTCCATGAGAATGCCATGGGTACAATGTACCCGATCAGTATTGTATTCAGCCTTACATGAAGGCAAACATTATTGTAACATCAGTTGTATATGATCGGCTCTTGTATTGTAGAGCATAGATCAA
Organism: Pseudotsuga menziesii; assembly: GCA_001517045.1. Taxonomy (NCBI): domain Eukaryota; kingdom Viridiplantae; phylum Streptophyta; class Pinopsida; order Pinales; family Pinaceae; genus Pseudotsuga; species Pseudotsuga menziesii. The sequence continues at coordinate 191,510 of LPNX010442659.1, forward strand.
ATTATTCTTTTGACATTGTCATGAGCATGGGGATGCCCGCCTTGTCCATATACATGTCACACATTTATTGTATCTCACCCATTGATGGGAACCAAATTAATACAAAAACCAAAAGCCACCATGCCCCAACCCCAGAAGCACCACCTCTACCTCTTTGAATAGAGAGAGTATTGAATATAGCCCCACCTTGTAAAGCCCAGAGTATAATTGTTAACTAGCTGGATGCTAGATCAAGTTTAATAGAGAACCATTATCAGTAGTGACCATAGCAGATGTCGTAACTTCAAGCATTATTTCACTGGGGTATTCTAGATAACCTAGTTCTGCTGTTACTAGGTGTGCCGAGTCCAGGTGTATGAACTAACTATGAGCAACATCATTAGGTAACATAGCTCATTTGAATAGGTGTATGGGAGAAAAACTTCCAATTGGGCAGGTTGAAGAGAGAACAGCAGCAGGTTCGACTGAGCATTTGTTGTAAGAATGCCATTGGCCTCGACTGGTTGTGAATAAAATAGGTAGAATATCTCCCCATGATCAGTAGTTAACCCCTAAAAACCACAGAGAGATGTTGAAAGTAGCCTTGGTCTCCTATCCAACTCAAGTCATTTGTTAGCACCAGTTCTGTAGCAAGGATTTCTCCCTGCTACAGGGGCAGGAATGGCTCCCTTATGCCTATATGGTACAAGGGTAGGTTTCCTGCTAATGGTAAATGCAGAAAAAATGAAATGGCAATAACAGAAGTAGAATAGTAAGCTAATCTAAGAACTAAGAACCAAAAACTAAAGCTAAACTAAACCATAAGCTAGAACATAAGGAAGAAGTTGAAGCACTGGTGAACCCCTCTGCAGAAAATGGGTTAGGGTTCCGCCTCCTTAAAACTTGCAAATAAACCTAAGCTACAATGGAGAAACCTGCAAAACAATGTCAATAACAAAACCTGCAACTTGGAAACAAAGTTAGAAAGCAAATAACATTAAACTAAGAAACAAAAATATACAATTGGGTATACCCTCTCTTGGGTGGAAATGGGCCACCATGCCCTAGCTCATGGAAGCACCTCTCTTGGTTGGGGAGCAATGGCTCAATGGGAATGGAGATGGAGGAGAGGGAGTGTGGGTGGCTTGAGAGGCAAATGTCTCAAAGCATCCATGGGCAACATAACAATATGCAATGGGAGAAGTGTTTTGAGAGTGACCCCCCACCCTCCTTTTATAGCTTTTCTAAGGGGTTTTAGGGTTTTAAGCCCTTGGTCAGGGTTTTAGCCCTTTTTTTGGGCCTTTAGCCCCTTATGCCCTAACTTTAGCCCCTTTTAGGGTTTTAGCCCTTTTTTGAGGGCTTTAGCTCCTAGGGGGCTATTTTGGGCTCCTTTTTGGGGTTTTTAGCCCTTTTTCTTCATCCTTAGGCTATTTTGGAGGTGTGGGGGTCTAATGGAAGGTCTAATGGAGTGATATGAGTGTTGTGATATGGTGTCCTTGGGTGGTGTAGGACATTGAGAGCTATGTGGGTGATTTTTGGGTTAACAGATTTCCCCCTGATGTGTGAGGGCAGGAGCTCAACGTATGGCCGACGGACATCATAGGATTTGCTATGTAGAGGTGGTGCTTCTGGGGCTGGGGCATGGTGGATTTTGGTTTTTGTATTAATTTGGTTCCCATCAATGGCTGAGATACAATAAATGTGTGACATGTATATGGACAAGGCAGGCATCCCCATGCTCATGACAATGCCAAAAGAATAATTTGATCTATGCTCTACAATACAAGAGCCGATCATATACAGCTGATGTTACAATAATGGTTGCCTCCATGTGAGGCTGAATACAATACTGATCTGGTACATTGTACCCATGGCATTCTCATGGAATGTTATATCTTCATGACTGATGATCTGCTGGATCTGGTACATAGCTCTGTGGACTTGCTGATTGGCTGTCAAAGTCTCTGTGGTACAAGTATGCTGCATCAATCATAAAAGTATATCGAAGCATTGCTGGGGATTCAGATCACTGTCTCCAACGCAACCTGGAAATCACAAGGGACATAACCTATTTAGGTCCCTCGAGTGGACTCACTAGTGTGCTAGAGTAAGGTGACATCTGGGGTCCTCGACTGAGTACTACGTGGAACAAACCTTGTAGAAATCTCAATGGTGTGATGATGGAGTTGAAGTCGAGCATGTGAGAAACAACTATCCCAAGAGGCACTAAAGGCTCCTCTCAAGTGGTCCAAGGAACTCATTGATGATGTTAATGAAACCAAGGTACAGGGACCTCTGGGTCTATCCTCTGGAATATGTGTGTTGGCATCGACAGAGGGAGACCTGCCCTTAGTCAAGGCAATGATGTTTCCTTGACCAGGAGCGTGAGGGATAAAATCGAAAGGTGTGAAGCAATCTGCGGACTGACTCACTGAATTGGGGGGGGGTGGAGGGGAGGGAAGGGAAAGAACTGAACAGGGGTAGGGGGGAAGTGGGAGACTCAAACTTCCTTTGTTCAGAGTATGACAGCAAGGCGGATGAGGCAGCAAATGAAACTGACTTAAGGGAATGGGATCATAGCTGTAATACTGGGAATGTCGCCGTAGATGGGAAATACTTGGAGGAGGTGGACACTTTTGATACTGATGGGATCCACAGAAGACACATTGTAGAGTACTCTGAACAAATGTGACCCAATGTGGCGATGCTGCCAAACTGTTTTTTGTGGGGTGGTGTCTAGGGACACCGTTATGGTATGATCTCGTGGATTTTTGGTGAGCCCGAGAAGGTAAATGCTCGATGGTGCTTTCAATTTTAGAGAGTCTGAAATCATGAAGAAGACTCTAGTGGGGGTTCTTTTTCATTTGTAGTATCCTGTGTGCAAAAAAGGATAAAAGTATACATAGGAGAGCTCGCCCATCTTGGAGGGGATGAGAGACTTCTTTACCATTGGGAGTCCAATCAGGGCGAAAAAGGTTAAACTTGTACTGATTGGATGGTCATTCAAATTCTCTTACGAGCATGAATGAAACCAAGTTTGCTCGGAAATATTTTCTTGTTGAGAAGAATGGAAAAGAGCTTAACAACAATCCATGGTGAGTTTTTTCGTGAAGTGCGGCCCCTCTGCTCGAGAAAGCATAAAAGTGTACAGAGGGGTACGGTCTTGGCTTGAGTGTGCCAAGGATGTCCTTTTCATGAGATGGTTTACATGGTTCACAAAAGGATATAAATGAGACGATGTAGACGCCCTTTCCTATACTTTAGCGAGTGGGAAAGGAAGCGGCTGCGCTTGATAATCTTTTCATTGTTTTAAGGAGTCAGAAAAGAGCTTAAACGAAACTCCAATGTGGTCAACTGATGGTGGCACATGCGGTGCCCCATGTCGGGACTGTGGATAGAGGTCCAAAGGTCATCCGCACAGTATGGAAAAAGCAGAAGGCTCTCAAACATACCAATACATGTGTAGGATAGATTCCTTAGCAGGTGGTGGCCTGAAAACTCGCTGAGTTGCGATCGGGAGGTGTGATACAAGTACAAGTCCATAGACACTTGCATCGTCATGTCATGGCTCGTAAATCGAGGTGAATTGTGGGAAATGGTCCTGAAATTGAATTATTAAACATGAGATGATGGTCTTAGAAATAGAAATTTGATCCCAAAGGTGTGAGAGGTGTCTCGAACAGGTTCCAGGTGACTTTGGACTAGTAGCTGATGGTGTTTCCCCTGACTTGTGCTAAAAAACATTGAAAAACAAGAAAGGGAAAAAACTACGCTATAAGGGAATCATCAGGCATAGACTCTCTTGAGGTGGATCCCATTGCATAGCTTCTTCAAGAGTTGGTCATCTGAGTCAGCGAAGAGGTGTGCCCCCTTGCCAAGACAAAGGTCATTGGTAAGGCAGGGTGATGGAATCTGGTCTTTTGTGGGAGAACCAATTCCACAGTATGGTTTAAAGGGAATGGGGTACAACCAAAGGCAGTCTTATAGGTCTCTCCGTCATCATGTAAGTGGTGCTGGGATAGATTAGGTGGATCTTCCATAGCTGACGAGACAGAAGGGAAACTAGTGCTAGAGATCATGTAAATGGTATTGGTTGTGGCTTTTGTGGCCTTGCCCCCAGTTTGTGTTGGAGGAAGAGGGGTAGGCCTAGAGACAAGAGGAGTCTTTGATGGACCTGGAGGTAGGTGCAACATCATCTCAATTGGATGGACATGAATCAACACATCCTGGGGTCTTAGAGGTAGGGTAGGTGGTTCAAGGTACCACACAAGATCTCCCAGTGTGAAATCCTGTAGATTACGGGTTGCGAAGATAGACTTACTCACAATCCTGGATGGTAGGAAAAGGAAAAGGAAAAGAACAAGGAAAAAGATTATGTTGATTAGGAATGAACCCCAATGTTTACCTGGTAACTGAGGTTGCGGCTGTGGTTGGGGAAACGATGGAAGAGAGAGGTCTGATGGACCATTGGTGATGGTGGAAACAAGAGGGTCTGTAGAACTGGACATCATGTAAATGGACATGGTGTCTGAAGAAGGAGGTGGGGGGTGAACTTCTTCGATCAAGGTGATCTCAGACTCAAGGGAATGGTGATAGAGGTTAGCAAGAACCATTTGAAATTCTGGTAGGTCTTGGCAATGGTGGGAATAATGTCCATACAAGCCGCAAAGGGCGCAAGCATGGTTTGTCCTCAATGCCTTGTTCCTGACTATCGGCGCAGTTGGGAGTTCAACCACGGGGATGTTTTTGTTCATATCCATGGCATCTAGATGCGCATGGATCACTGGGATTTCAGGGAAATTATGAGTTAGATGGCCCTGTTGTTCACAGACAGCACAAGGTGGGACTTGTCATGGTTTTGCAATGGTTTTGGTATTCTTGCCCCTGACTCTTTTGGGTTGGGGCGGTGTAGGTGTGGGTGCGGAGGTTGGCTTATGTGAACCAGGGGGATGGTGAGACTCAACCACAATAGGTTGCACTGGGGTTAAAACAATCTGGGGCATTACTGGTTGAGCTGGTGGGTCAAGATACCACACCGGGATCCCCAACGTAAAGTTGGGTAGGATTAAGGTGGCCATGCACGACTTGCTCATGACACTAGGTGGGGGAAAGAGGAAGGGAATTGTATGTACTGGAGATGAGCCCAGGTAACTCCCTGCTGGTTTCATGTGGGGGTGAGGTTGTGGTTGTGGCTGCGCATAATGCTTCTGCTATGGGTGACGTTGCGGCTGCTGTTGGTGTTGCGGCTGCGGACAATGTTGTGGTTGTGGTTGGGGATGCGGTTGCAGTTGCTGTTTGGGTGTAGCAGTGCTAGATGAGACCATGCACAAGTCCGCACTTTGCTTTTGTGTTAGTGGTGGTGACACCAATGGGAAAGGAGCCATCATGGTGGGATCGGTAAACAACCCAGGGCCCACATTCAATGGTGGGGAGGCTGGTGTGTTTTTAGCCATAGTGTTAGTTGTAGGGATGATGTTAGCATGTGTGGTCGCCACTTGCGGCTCAATGGTGGTGATGGTAGGGATAACGTTGGCAGGCGCTGTTAACCCTTGTGAATCATGATAGGTGAGCTGGTCAACCATCACAATCTTCCCTTCATGGGGGAACATCATGAGACAGAAGACAGTTGACACGACGACTCGCATGGCATACATGTAACTCCTCCCGAGGAGGAGGTTGTAGTCCAGTTGAGCATTGACAACTTCGATGTCAATCAGGACTATCTTCTTGGCTAACGTGATGGGGACATGAGGGAGGATTCCTTGGGCTTTAGTGGGATGTCCATCATAAGCCCCCAGAGTCGTGGAGGATGGTTGCAGAATTGGTGATCCAAGCTTCTTCCAAACCAAGGTAGACATGATGCACGTGGATGCCCCCTCATCCACTATGCATTGGTGCATAACCAAGTTTCGGATGGACACCGAGATTTGGAAGGTGATAGTGGAGGGCATGCGTGGCTCTCCGTTCTTTGTGTCAAACATGATTAACTTGGATTCAAAGGGGTCTACTGCCCCTAGAGTGGCTAGTAATGCTTTCCGCTGTGTTGGGAATGTTTTAAGTACCTCAAGAGTGGACATGGCAGTTGGCGTTTGGGCCAAATCATCCACAATGTTATAGCTGACTGCAGCTCTAGCTGTGGCATTATTGGAAACTCTGCGTATGGGGGGGTGTGGGAATGGGGGTAACTAAAGAGGCAAGTTGACTGTCTTAGATGTGGATGCTGTTGATGAGTCAACAGGTTTGGTGGTGGTACCGTACTGATTCTGTTGAGTTTGCAAGTTGACATCTTCAGTCGTCATGGCTAGCAGGTGGTGAACACCTGTTTCGGCCATGGGCGGTCCCCCCAGCGTGTTGGGATTTGCCTAGGGAGGGGGAGCGGTTGCCACCAATCCTTGGACTGGTAGTGGGTTTTGAAGCACCATGGGAGGAGGTCCTTGTGGTGTCGGGTTGGGTTGGGCTTGATTGGCAGCATTGGCGGGCTGTTGGGCCTCATTTTGAATGGCCTGCTTAGCGCGAACCATGAGGGGACACTCAAACGCCTAATGCCCATAGACATCACAGAGTGTACATGGTTGGTTTGTGCGCAACGGGGCGTTGCTTCTTGGTGGATTTTGTCATGGGGGGTTTTGGTCTGGCCAGTTTGTCATAACATTGTTGGGAGGGTTCGGTTGTTGACCACCTCCCTGCGGTTGGTTATTTCCTTGGTTGCGGGGCCGGTTGTTTCTAGCTTGCCCTTATTGAATATTGGGGGCAAGCTAGTTGGGACGGTTTTGTTGTGCGGACACTTGTCCCAATGGAGCAAGTGGAATGGGGGCGGGGGCTTGCACAGGTTGTACTAGTGGTGCATAGTAGATTTGTGGGGGTGGTGGTGCCACAGATGTGGGCATTTTCCCCACATACAACAGTGTTGGCCAAGCCATGGCCTGAGCCTGTTGCGGTGGCACAAGTTGTGCATAAGACGTTGTTGCTCTGGACTGGGACATCATTCTAGCATAGTCTGGAGCTTGGTTTTGGTAAGCAACATTAACAGTGTTGCTTGACTGTGGTGTAACGAAAGGTGGTGTCGGTCGAGGCTGTGGTTGTTGGGAGACCGACCCTATGATGCCGTCCACAGCGTGGGATGCCCTCGATGCGTCGCGGTAGGAGATACTTGGACGGGGAGCGTCTAGAATGACGGTATACAAGTATCCATACTGGGCATAGATGAGGTCAAATTGTTGGGCCTTTAGTGTGGCCTCTTCTTCAAATTGGGGACGTTCAGATGTGATGTCCTTTGCAATGGGTGGGAGCAAAGTCTTAAGGAACCAATCCAAGAAGATCCTATCGTCTAGTTGGATTTTGCATAGGCTACGACGTTGTCGCCACTCATGGATATGGTTAGTTATGTGAGTGGTGGTGTTTTGACGGCAGGATAGCAGGATATCCACCCCCTCGTCATATCTGACAGGGAGTTGGAAATACTGTAGGAACATGAAGGCTAGGGAGTTGAAGTTAGGGTACTTGGCTTGTGGTATCCTGATGTACCATTTGGCCACCGCACCTGTAAGGGTGCGTTGGAACAGCCTCAGCCTGATCGAGTCATCTACAATGCTCTTAGATGAGCACCATAGATGGAATGTCATTATGTGGTTTTGGGGACATTCCCCAGCTTTGCCTTCAAACTTGGGGATGTCTGATGGTAACTTAGTTGGCATAGGTGGCCAAAAATATTGGTGGCAGATGGGTTCGTTTGTTAATCTAGCCAAATCAGGTAGGTTTAGACAAGCCATGAAGGGTAGATTTGACCCCAAGTTAATGTGGGACGGGGTTGCGATGGTGGTGGGGTTTGCAGTTGCATAATGCATCTGCATGGTTGGGGGTGCTTGCGGTGGCACCATTGTAGATGGGCCGATGCCCCTAAGTGTTGTATGGGGGGCGGTATGGGTGTCAGGGGCATTGCCCCCATGTATGACAGTAGGGGCAATGCAGGTGGATGGTGCACTGCCCCCTTGTGTGGCAGGAGGGGCAGTGTGTGTGGAGGGACCACTGCCCCCGTGTGTTACCACTAGGCCAACTTGGCTGGTCACTATGGGTGGTGGTAGTTGGCTAATGATAGTCTGCATGACTGTGCTTGGGCCACTTTCCCAATTGTGGGTGATAGGTTGTGATGTGGACATGGGTCGACTTGCTAAGGTTAAGTTGAAAAATGGATCCGGGTTTGCACTAGACATGGGGCTTGATGGTGCGGTGTGGATGGTCTAGTTCAGACTGATATGGGTCTAAATAAGAATTAGAGGCTGTGTGGCCTTCTGATGGTGTGGGAGATCATTGAGAACGACTTTGATGATGCCGATTGAGTGTTCCAAATGGTGGTGGTTCTCGTCTCAAGTGTGAGGAAGAGCATGGAGGATCAATTGTGTTTGATTGTGTGTGTGAAACTGGTGGGTGTGAGATTTGGACCCCAGTTTTAGTGGATTCCTATTGGCTGAAGGTGGTCTCTTGGCCACCAAGACTGCTAGAAGACAACGCTTGGCAATTCCTCTCAGTGGCCAACTACTTTGGGGTTCTTGTGGTACTCCCCACAATGAGTTTCTTGGCAAATCCCAAGTACTTCCCACAGTTGAAGCAGTCAGGGACTTGTGTCCTCAAAGACTACAGAGTTGTTTTGAATTAGTGTAAATTAGTAAATTTTAAGGTTTACTTAGCGTCATGAACTGAGTTGGGTTAATTATTTGGTATGGTGTAGTTGTTTGCTTGTTTTTCTGGTATTTGGTTGCTGCAATATGGTTTATGAATTCATCATGGTAGAGTTCATGTCATGGTTTTGTATGCAAGCATAAACAGAAAATTGTGAACAAGTACAGTGATTAACCCTGAATGTTTGCTGGCCTAACTAGATGTCTACCTCACAGTGATATTCCTCTTCAACCAAGAGAAGGTGCTGGACTCTCAACACAATGGAACTAAGCCCATCCGTAGATCCTCAGGTCACCTCTCGGATGCTAGGTTGGTCAACAGGGAGGATGCTTAGTGCCGTGAGAAGCCCTCCTTCTCTACCCCCTCTACCTTCTAGGTCACCCGGTTTTAGTGGTTTGGAACAATATAATGGAGTGCCTAGATCTATATGAGATTGCCCTTTGTCGTATCCTAGAATACCCTGGAGGGTGATGACTGGGTAGAGGAGGAAGGGGGAAGCAAGATGGTTACTTTTAAGTTGCTTTTAGTTAGACTAGGTTCATTTTATTAAGCCATAATGGTTTACTTAACATTTACACATTGTTCATGAAATAATTTACAGACAATAGAAGCAGAAACTGAAAATGACCTGCAATGGTGGACAGAGGTGGCTGGGCCGCAGTAACAATCCTTTGAAACTGAAAATTACTGTCTATTAATCTTAAATTAAAGTTCTATTTGATAGGCTGCACATTTCTAACCAAATATAGCGAAGGAGCTGCAAGGGGGTCGCACAGAATGCAGAAATAGCCGCAACCTGAGTTTCTGGGCTGAAGTTACACTTATTGGTGGATTAAGTGCACCCCAGTCTCACCTTTTGCCCTGATATGAGCGCCCTGCTCCGGAATGGGGTTTTTTGGTGAGATAGAGTCAAATTTGGCTGACAGTAACTGGTACTGGGGTCAATCTAACTCGGTTCTTCCTAGAAGAGGCTTCGACAGTAACTAAAACATGAAATAAACAGGATTTAAGACAGATTTAACATGAAATTTCTGAAAAACTAGGGTAAAATTGAAAAAACATGAAAAATTAAAATTTTGGCCCAAGGATCATGTGGGATCGACCTAGTGGAGTCGCCAATTTTGTATCAAGGATTTCTCCCTGCTACAGGGGCATGAATGCCTCCCTTATGCCTATATGACACAAGGGTAGGTTTCCTGCTAATGGTAAATGTAGAAAAAATGAAATGGAAATAACAGAAGCAGAATAGTAAGCTAATATAAGAACTAAGAATAGAAAACTAAAGCTAAACTAAACCATAAGCTAGAACATAAAGAAGAAGTTTAAGCATTGGTAAACCCCTCTGAAGAAAATGATTTAGGGTTCCGCCTCCTTAAAACCTGCAAATAAACCTAAGCTACAATGGAGAAACCTGCAAAACAATGTTAATAACAAAACCTGCAACTAGGAAACAAAGTTAGATAGAAAATAACATTAAACTAAGAAACAGAAATAAACCATTGGGTATACCTTCTATTGGGTGGAAACGGGCCACCATGCTCTAGCTCATGGGAGCACCTCTCTTGGTTGGGGAGCAATGGCTCAATGGGAATGGAGATGGAGGAGAGGGAGTGTGGTGGTTTGAGAGGCAAAGGTCTCAAAGCATCCATAGGCAGCATAACAATATGAAATGGGAGAAGTGTTTTGAGAGTGAACCCCCACCCTCCTTTTATAGCTTTTCCAAGGGGTTTTAGGGTTTTAAGCCCTTGGTCAGGGTCTTAGCCCCTTTTTTGGGCCTTTAGCCCCTTTCGCCCTAACTTTAGCCCCTTTTAGGGTTTTAGCCCCCTTTTTAGGGCTTTATCTCCTAGGGGGCTATTTTGGGATCCTTTTTGAGGTTTTTAGCCCTTTTTCTTCATCCTTAGGCTATTTTGGAGGTGTGGGGGTCTAATGGAAGGTCTAATGGAGTGATATGAGTGTTGTGAGATGGTGTCCTTGAGTGGTGTAGGCCATTCAAATCTATGTGGGTGATTTTTGGGTTAACACTTCCCCCATTCGATAATCAATGCCACATATTTCACAACAAATCTTTATATTAGGTTTTCCATTTTCTAAATATACCTCCAGTCATTATTAGCTTCTCCTTGACAAACTCTTCCATTAAACTATTCACTTTATGTTCCCAAGATGCCAATACATTAGGATCAACCACAACTTGTTCCACTGACTCACACACATTACCAACTCTTGGTTGTTTATGCATAGGTTCCTCCACATTCCCTTTAATGTTTTTAGAGATTGGCGTTCCCTCCATTACATGTGATTCCAATGTATCAGCAACCATCATGCATACTTTCCTCTTAATGCCTACATTTGTTGTTGTAGGTTTCCTTCTTTCCTCTTGCTTTGCATTTAAAGGAGATCCAATTGAGCCAATAATAAAATCAAAAGGATATTCAATGACGTCATCATTCACAATTTCAGAATGGATATCAGCATATGTACAACCTTTTTGACATTGGATTGTGCCAAGGGGACAATTCTCTTCACCAATAAAAATTCCAAAGTCCACAACATCACTTGGATCCATCTGCATTTACATCCATGTATACCTTTTAGTTGGGTAAGAAATGAATAAAATTATAACAATTTTTTCAAAAGTTTGGATATAATAAGGCTACCAAATGAGGTGAGTGCATCCATAACTAAATGAAAAAAAAATTAATTCAAATTTACACGTGCATATTAGTTCATTAATAAAACAAAGATCTAGGAAGCAAGGTATGCACTTTCAATTCAAATATCTAAAAAGGATGAATAAATATTACTATCGGGATGAAACACCTTGAAACAAAATTTATTGTTAGTGGTTTATTCAAATAGCTCTCCCCAAACTGAAGAGTCAGCTTCCCTGCAGAAGATCAAAAGGTGATCAAAACAAGAGATGAAAAAACATAGAGGTGATCAAAGGTATTTATTCTTTTTGGAATTTAGTCTTGTTCTTTTTGATAGAAATGCCCCAAGAATTACAATCCACTCTAGGAAATGATAAAAACATATTAATTGACTAATATTCCTAACCTGCAATCCTAAGCCCTATTCTACACGGTGTTTGGCCTTGGGGTAAGAGAAAAAACTTAGTAATAAGTGAACTCTCCTAATAAATGAAGAATGGTACAAGGAGAGATAAATTTGTTCAATAGTCACTCACAAAGCTCAAGTAAACCATTTTGGAAACTTCCTACATAAATGCAACAACTCTTAAATTCACTCCCTAGATCTTTGAGATCAATTTTGCATCCAAATGGTAAAGATTACATAGTTGTTAGAGCTTCCACAGCTTGATAACACAATGAAATTGCAGCCATAACACTTTAAGCAGCCTAAATCTCTCACATTAGTGTGAATAGGTATTTTAGCTCTAATGACAGGTAACAAAGAGAAATCAACAAGATTTTGGAAGGGAGGCATTTAATTTCACATCATAATCTTAATACGCATACTCCTTTTAGAATCAACATTGTAGACCTAGTCAAACTGATGTAGACAGTGCTGGAATTACTCTTACACAAGTTTTTAGTTATGCAGAAGATATGTGATGACACATCCTTTGTTAACATAACATTGGACTGGTCACCTTTTGGTAAACAAGACACACATACTATAGAATGCATAACATGTTTTATAAATGTTATATAATATGAAAAAAATGAATTATCAAACTTCATATAATGACAATTAGTATTAAATATACTTCTGAAATTACTCTTCTTCTATTAAATAATTTAGCTATGTAGAAGATATGCTATGAAATATTCTCTGTCAACATTGGATTGGTCACCTTTTAGGTTGTAAGCAAGGGGCATATAATAGGATGCATAAAATGTTTTTTTAAGGTTATAATATGCCAAAAATGAATTATCAAACTTCATATAAAGACATCTAGTTCAGAGACTTTCCAGATAGCTACATCGAGAGGTCAGATAACCAACTTCACCACCAAGATCAAAATACCAAGGAATACACCCTATCTTCATCTTGAATTCAAAAGATGTCTACAAGGGAATACATGAAGAACCCAGTCATGGCTTATCTAGGGAGGCACTTATGGAGCTGCCAAGAAACCGATACAAGAGGAGATCAACATCTTCCTTAGACATCCAAAGGATGTGAAAAATCTAAATTCTATCATACTCTTGAAAAAATAAACATCAAAGATGTCAAAGAGAGTAGGTCAAGCTCAAATTAAAAGAGCTTCATCGATCCATTCCCCACTATTTCACCTTCACATATTTTAGTGAACTGTAAGAGGCCATATGCCATAGAGAATGCCTCCTTGGATAAGCCATCTTCCTTCTTGTTGTATTCTTTGTAGACATGAGAAAAATCAAGGGAAAGAAAGGATGATTCGAGATTCCTGATATTTTGACACCATCCATATTCCTAATTCTTGAGAAGAGTTATCATTGTCACCAAAGCAACTACTTCCCTCACTTTGGGTTTAATCCAACACATGGAGGGCTTACCTAAGAGAAACTAAGTTGTAAATATAAATGTAATTTCAGAGAGACTTAGGTTGATACATCAACTATGAATAATTTCTTGCTTTAAATCAAGTTGATGTTAAATAAATGTTTTTAGAAAGATGTTAGTTGATGTCAAGTTGATTTCGGAAATGATGTTAACTGATTTCAGAACTATTTTCAACGTTCTTTATTAGTGCAGAGTTACAGTTCGAATATTATTTAATGTATGTGTAAATTACCTCAAACTGCAGATCTGAATTATTAATTCAATTACTACTATGAAACCTGCCAGAAATGTGTCTTTTCAAACAACTATGGTCCATTTTGCAGATTTTGTAAGATCTTAGCTCTGTCTAATACCAAGTTTACATTTTTTCTATGATACTTATTGATGCACAATGTGCTATGAATCCAGAAGAAACCAATAGTATTTTTTGGTACTACTTTAATTAGGTGAACCACAACTTTAGTATAAATGTAGAGGAGCCTAGTTGGGAAAGAAGCTTCACAAATATATTCACAACTCCCCAAAAATATTCATAGAAGCTTTAAATATTAAATGTGAATAATAAAAACCATCAAACGTACACAATTGAGAACTATGATCAGCCCTACTAGAAGCGACAACAATTTATGCATTATATAGTTGTCTAATGACCACATCATGAGGTGTAAATTTCATGTATGCCCATCACCAAAGTGAAAAATTCGATAAATAATGAGTAGATTAGCAAATATTTCAAGAATAAGGAGAACAACATTGATGAATCCATTAGTGAACTGCATAGTGTCTCATCCTAAAACATCAACTTGTGTAGTCACCAACTACAATATGCCAAATGCTAATATTAGATGTATAAGGATGCATCTCATGAGATTGAATCATATGGTGTGAGGTGCAATAATCAGGTATTCGGTTGTTTGAATATGCTTATAAGGCTTGACTAGATAGTGCATGTAATTTAGTAGAAGAAGGTTTGGGCACTGAAATTTTGTGCTACTACATGGATTCATTCAATGGCTCTAGTTTTATCCAACATTTGGATTCATCATGCCCAAGTATGACACAAAAACTAGAGAATACACTTGATTTATAAGATTTATATTGGCAAAAGTTAAATAAAAACATTGTAAGATTTATATGGATAAAATTTATATACATGCTATTCCAAAGTAAAAAAGAGCAATCCCAAAAGCATTTAGGCTCAATATATATATATAATATTTCTATATGAATTAAAAGGATAATAAGGAAGGGCACTTAACCAACAAAAAGAAAAATTCTCAGTGGAATGAGGGATGAAATGGACCTTCACAAAATCAAGGATAATTTTCTTCACTTTGTCCACTTCATTGTTGTGTTCCATAAACTATGCGGGATCAGTAAGGACTGTAACCTTCTCATCAACAAAACAACAAAGGTTAACCTCCTCCAATAACATCTGATGTCTACACTTCCAAGGAGTGAAGATTGTGGCACCTTCCAATAGATCACACTCTCTAAGACCTAGACTGGCCATCCCTAAAACTCCCAGAAAACATCTCAACCAAAGATGTCAAGGTGAAAACAAATCAATAAGAAAAACCTATCACAAGTGCACAATTCCTCTCTCATGCATAAACAACACTCCAATACCTAGGGAAACTAGGGCATCCGACCCAACAACCTATCATAGGTCTTGATGCTTAAGCCTTATTTCAGGGATAAATCAACTTCAATCACTAAAGCTAAGGTATAAAACCCAGTGAAATCCTCTAACAACTCCCTCCCAGAGGGAGAATCCCACTCCATACACAAATCCTAGAAGATGTTTGATAGCATGCTATGATACCATGTTAATTTTCAGCACACAGTACATAGATCTGCACTCAGAAACTAAAACCTAACAATTAGGAAACTAAAAACTACTAACATCTCTCAAAACAAAAAAGTTTGAACAATAAACCTGCATACACATATAATTTGAAAATACAAAAAACAAGTAAAAATATGAACTCTCAATCACATCTGCTTATATTTACTCAGAAATAAGAAATTCAATCCACTAGCTCAAAATTGAAGTCTCACAAACTCCTATTGTCGTCTCTACATAGTGAGCCTATCACATGTCTTGATGCTTAAGCCTTATGTCAAGGATAAATAAACTTCAATCACTAAAGCTAAGGTATAACACCCAGTGAAATCCTTTGACAACTCCCTCCCACAGGGAGAATCCCGCTCCATACACAACTCCTAGAAGATGTTTGATAACATGCTATGATACCATGTTAATTTTCAGCACACAGTACATAGATCTGCACTCAAAAACTAAACCCTAACAATTAGGAAACTAAAAACTAATAACATCTCTCAAAACAACAAAGTCTGAACACTAAACTTGCATGCACATACAATCTGAAAATACAAACTACAAGTAAAAATCTGAACTCTCAATCACATCTGCTTATATTGACTCAGAAATAAGAAATTCAATGCACTAGCGAAAAACTGAAGTCTCACAAACTCCTACTGTCATCTCTGCATAGCGAGCTTATCACAAGTCTTGATGCTTAAGCTTTATTTCAGGGATAAATTAGATTCAATCACTAAAGCTAAGGTATAACACCCAGTGAAATCGCCTGACAACTCCCTCCCACAGGGAGAATCCCACTCCATACACAACTCCTAGAAGATGTTTGATAACATGCTATGATACCATGTTAATTTTCAACACATGGTACATAGATCTGCACTTAGAAACTAAACCCTAACAATTAGGAAACTAAAAACTACTAACATCTCTCAAAACATGAAAGTTTGAACACTAAACTTGCATACACATACAATCTGAAAAAACAAACAACAAGTAAAAATATGAACTCTCAATCACATCTGCTTATATTGACTTAGAAATAAGAAATTCAATGCACTAGCTCAAAACTGAAGTCTCACAAACTCCTACTGTCATCTTTGCATAGCGATCCCTTCCTTTCTTTTATAGACTAAGAAATACTAAGGTTAAAATTAATTGCAATCATCCATGTGGTGTTCCCTAGGCTAGTAGAAAAACGTAACCCTAACTCTGCCTAGAGTCTACATGTATCACTATGCCAGGAATATAATGCCCTTAAGAGAGAATTGAATGCATGAAAGCATATGCCTCCCTCCTAGGTAACTGCGACCTGTCCCAGATCTGGCCCACTCCCTTGATGCATGCACTTTCATAATTTAAGAACTGACCTTAACAAAAGAAAAAATACCTTTAACTAATGAAAATGCATGTGTTATCCTAAATATGGAACAACACTTCTACAACAAGAAAAAGCTAATGTTGGCTCTCTAATTCATGCATCCTCAACCACACCTAGATGACTGCTATGTTTTATAGAGACCTAATTAGTGATCCACGTCATCCCTGCCACCACTGCTTCACCCTCATCCAACATGCCTCACTGATGTGCACAGAAACCTAGGGGAAGGATCTGCTGTAGTTACTGAAGGAAAACAGTTACCAATGCAACAGATAAAATCTAAGTACAATTACAATATTGGTTGGGGATAATGTTGGGTGTCTATTTTGTCACTTTTTGAACCTATTAACCTCCTTAAACAAATGCCTTTTGGCCTAGTTTTTACATGTCCAATTGCTCACAAATCAACATTATTTTCCTAGCCTCTTGCACATATAAATGAAAGTATGATGACTTATTCTTTACAAATATTTATTAGTTTATTTACATGAATTTTAACTAATAGTTGGATTATTATAAATGTAATAGACACATTGCTTAGATTAAGGACGTCACACTTCACACGCATTCACTAATTTATAAGTCCTTGAGCATAAAAATTCCAACACAAGGTTCAAACGTATAGTCTACATAATTATTCCAATTCTATAAGTAGTATCAATGCATATATGGTATGAAGGGAAACATACCCTCCCAACTAGCTATCTTGGAATATGTATGTGGCATTTACTATAAATTTGTGAAGTACCTAAATTGGGTGTAGTTCTAGAAGTAACCTTGTGTAACTAATTGTAAGTATATGGGTCTTTTAATTCAACTGTTTTAAGATAGCATCCCAAACACTATAAAGGATGGCCTCTACTCATTGGAGGGGGGTAGATTATGCATTAGTGTTATCTCTATATTCATTTTCAAGAGCAATGCAGAGACAAGATGGAATAAGAAGATTGTGGTGTCATTAAAAAGACCAAGAAAATATATGCTTAGAAGAAATATCATTGATCAAGTGATATGAAGTTGTTGAGTTGATTACAAAATTGAGTACACTCTCTTAACAAGTCTTGTAGTGTTTTGACATCATCTGCAAAGATGAATGTGGAATAGGATGTCATCTATCTTAAAGGAAGAAGATATGATAGCTGTGAAGATCACCTTTCATACCTCAACATGATTAGAGACAACAACTAGGAGTAAGCATAGAAATTACAAGCCTAGGGGGATTAGTTCCTATAAATGAAAAGCTACATGAAAAAATGGACAAACTTCAACAGTAAAGCTACACCCATTGTAAAATCAAAGAGATGACAAGTAGCAGAAGATTGTAGACCAAGGATGAATAAGGTGCATGTCTTGTTTGTGTAAGTCCAGTTTGGTACTATTTTGGTAAACCGTGATTGGACAATGAACTACATGGCTGAGATAGTTTGACTGGGATTAAGAATCATATTATGACTATTCTTGAAAATAGTTTAAGGGCCCAAGTCTCTACATGAACCATTATTAAAATCTCTTTGAAGGGATAATCTTGTTTGATAAGAACGTACTCATGAAATGATGATACACTGATGATATGACAACCAATTGAAGAATATGATATATG
This sequence comes from Pseudotsuga menziesii, assembly GCA_001517045.1. Taxonomy (NCBI): domain Eukaryota; kingdom Viridiplantae; phylum Streptophyta; class Pinopsida; order Pinales; family Pinaceae; genus Pseudotsuga; species Pseudotsuga menziesii. The sequence goes on from LPNX010442659.1 coordinate 209,498, forward strand.
ATTGAAGAAGAAGACGCCACTAACAGTGAATTGTTGTTCAAAGACATGATCTGAACTAAATTTACAAACTAGGAATCATTGAAACCAAAAGCGGTGATTATATTCATACTCCAATGAAATATAGAGCCAATGTTATTTATACTTTGAGAGAATAAATATATGAAATAACATAATTTAATCAGCAGGATGTACGTGCCTATTGTTAGATTTTACTGCTTGGTACACAGATCTGCACTTCTTATGAACAAAGACCCTAAACTAGGAATAAAAAAACTCTCTAAACTAGGGATGATTTTAAGGAACCCTACTTAATTTAAAGTGTATAAACGTTGGCGAATCTTACCAATTCTTAAAACAACAACTATAAAATGTTTAGAGATATTTTTCAAAAAATATTTTAATTTCCAAGGATTTTATATCATTTAGATAATAATTTGGCGATTTTTAGGGTGAAAAAATTTTAGCCCATCAAAATTGGGCGAAACAGGGCTTCAAAAATTACAAAATGGCAAATCTTTTTTTCGAGAAAACCCCCTAAAAATAGCCCATGGGCTAAATTTCGCCCCTAATATTATCCCTGCTCTAAACAACTTTGAAACCATAGACTATGTATATACTAAAAAATAGATTGTACAATCACTACATTCTACAGAAAAAACCTGAACAACAAAGTGTATTTACTTAAATTTGCATTAATGATTAAACTAGGAATTATGACAGCAAGTACAAAATTCTGCAACTCTCAATCACACACCAATCACATTTGTCTTACAATGCAATAGCTTAAAATTAAAAGTTAAAATTGTGATTCACAGTTTCACCCTCACAATTAAATACATGAAACAACAAAAATAAATCAGCAGAATGTAGGTGCCTACTAGCATCGTGATAGGGGCTCACAAGTTTATAACTGTGAGAACATAATGCTGCTCTAGCTCATAACATCCAATTGCAATGACTAAGAATATGCATAATCCACAATAAAAAGAACGTTAACACCATCAGGCACATAAGAGTTTGCAATGCCAAAGTCTTCTTTAATCAAATATTAGGCATAAAAAGGATTCCACGAGTATTTTTTCAACTTTGGACAAATCTTGACAATACTTGCACAATGCACCCTATAAATTATGTCTAACTTTCAAAATGTCATACTGCTCTTGGAAAGAAGCTGTCAAAGAGGTCATTAGCACTAAGAACTAAACCATGTATGGTGCACCAAAGCAATATTTAAGGATTCTCCATGAAAGTGCAAGAGCAATAAACAATTAGATTGCACATATTCATAATGCTGTGAATGTGTAGTAGAAGATGTGGTCAACTTCTATACAATCACCATGCAGACAAAATATCACCCCCCTTCAACCACCATAATAAAGCATGCTAAAAGCTGTCTAGAATCTAAAGACAAGAAAGGAACCACAACAAAGAAAGACAATAAAGGAACAAAGCCCGAACAAAGAAAGACAATAAAGGAACCACCGGTCAGTCACAGAAACTAAAAGCCCTTTGGGGTGGATTGAATACAGGCAGACCCATGCATGCATGAGACCTTACTGATTTGGCTTGGCTTGAGCACTTACATCATTGCTAGTAACTTTATTAGACTTGGACGAGTCCCCAAGAAGCACAAGTACCCAATGTCACAGGAACATTCCAATAAGCACCTTACTACCCCCAGGCACCTGCGTATATTGGGAAGATGGTGGATTAAAGGAAGGGAAACCCCACCTAAGGAAACCCTAGGGAAATTAGCACCACTAAATGGAATATTGAAAGGAGATAGAAACCACATAGAAACCCACCTCCAAAGTTAATATTGGTTGCACTTCCACCTCCAAAAGCAAAGGTAGATGTCGACATGGGAATGCTTAGATTTGGCAAGTTTAAGCCAGAAACACAAACTCCATAAACACTTGGTTGAGAAGTGGCAGTCGAATTTGCTGAAGGTAAAGGAATGGACACTTGCGGATCGAACGGTCGCCCCCCTAATTACTGGACCAATCTGCTATTATAATTCTATAAACACCTAGCGGAGATATGGTAGACAAATAAAGTATACCTATGTCCAAATCTGACGATACCATACCATGATCAAAAGGTACAACGGCCTGAGCAACCAAACTTAGAATAGATGTAACCATTGGAGCCATTCTAAATAAAGATAAATTAGCAGCAAGCAACAATCCCAGAATCCTAGCTTTGCTTTCTCCCCCTAGCTGCATTAAACTAAGTCAAATGCAATTTTTCTTTAGCAGGAACTTCCCCACTGATGGGCACATAAAAACTTACCCATCACTGCTTCACATTGGGCGTTACCAACACGATATGTAAGCCATCAAAGAAAATAATTAAAAGACATTTTTAATCAGAGGATTAAACACAGTATCCCTTACCTCCAACAATGCTATGCGGTGGCTATGCGTGCCCTCCTCCAACGTGCCTCCTCCAACACTGCTATGCACCAGAGAAACCCACCACAAACTCACGACCAGAAAATGGTGGAAAAAAACGGTGAAAAAATGCTATGCACTAGAGGATCAACATTGCTATGCACCACGGTGGAAAAAAATGACTAAAAAATGCTATGCACTAGAGGACCAACACTGCTACGCACCAAAAAAACCACCCTACAAAACCAGGAAAAAAACGATGGAGAAAACCCGAGACAAAACAATGGAGAAAAACCATAGAAAAACCCTATGTAGCATCACGCAGGGTGCACGCAGGCTTACAGCTTATGGTGGAGGCGCGAGCAGCACTTTGAAATAAAATATGCCCCAACATTTTGCATATTTATATAGTAAAAAAAAACCCTTTTTACCTCTAATATACCACCAATATATTGGTTTATAATTTTTTGATTTTTAACCCCCCAATATGAACGAACGTGATATCATATTGGTCCCTAGGTAATTCTCTCGTAGGTACAGATAGTTTCAGTAGTAGTCCTAGGAGGTCCTCTTACAAGCATAAATTGTTCTTCTAACATGCTAGGAAGGGGGAGTTGATGATAGATGTCACTCTTGGTTGCAACCTTAACTCTTTAAATGCAATAATCACCGGTAATAGTAAATTGCCTCACGTGCAATATTAATTTTTCTTCTCTGCTTGACTTGATTAGTTTTTGTAGACGATTTCTTATTAAAATATGTGTACATGCACCACCTTTGAAATTGGAACATAAATTGCAATAGTCAGATTGATCATTCTTGCAAGGAATCTCTAAGCAGAAGGTGATTTCTTATTGAAATCTGTGTACTTGTGCCACCTCTAAAATTGGAACAGAAATTGCAAGTGTTGTCTATACGAAGGGCAGGACAACCTCACACATAGTCTATGAACTGAGGTATGTATTTAAATCTCTGTCCTAGAAAACACATGTATGATTTCCTTCCTATCCATGCTGTGGGATACTGGGGTGTAGTTCATATGGAGTGTCGTACTTAGTGACCGTACAGAGTGTCGTACTTAGTGACATGTGTTGTCCCGCCATGTTAGGTGTATGTGGCATGTGTCAAGCATCTCAAAGAATAAGAATATGTAGAATATACTATTCAGAAAGAGATTCACATAGCAAAAATCATATTGATGGAACTAGCTCTCAACTACTTTGAATCTCACAGCTTAGAATATGTAGAATATACTATTCAGAAAGAGATTCACATAGCAAAAATCATATTGATGGAACTAGCTCTCAACTACTTTGAATCTCACAGCTTACCGCTAAATATTATTATGTAAGTCCTAAAAATTCAGGTAAAATTTCATCTCTATATATGAAGTAATAGAGATATTAAAGAAGCTTACCAAAATCAAATTGTATATTCCGAAGCATGCAATAACTAACGCAAGACTGTGCATGTCTATGTTTTCTGCTATGTTATTGCAGACGCAATGTAGGAAAGCTTTGTCAACAATTCCAAGTTTCTCCAGATGGATTTGAGATGACTTTCACTACGAACCACATCGGTAAGCATACACACCTTTATGCAATATTTGTAATGTTACATAGTACAATTCAATTATGATCATCTATAAATTCTAACCGTCTGTGATTATTGATGTTCTTAGGATTATGGACAGGCCAACGCGATGGTCCTCACCCGGCCAGGCCAAGCAAAGCAGGATTCAACAAATTAGGGAGAGGCAATGGCGATGGTCCTCACCCAACCAAGCCAAGCAGGAGTCAATAATGTTCTTAAGGTGGATGCATTGTTGAACTAGGGCGGTGCAGCGATTGAAGTTTACACATGTGGCTAGCATGCTAAGACCGTGGCACACCAAGGTGGTGGAAGTGCCCAGGCCCATGAAAACCGAAACATTGAAAAAAACAAACATAAAATGTTTCAATTTAATGCTAAACCATCCTCATAGCATTAATCTTCCTGAAACTAAGTCATGACTAGTCGACTAAAAACTTAGGCATATCATTTTATTGAAAATAAAAATCGAAACATTGAAAAAAACAAACATAAAATGTTTCAATTTAATGCTAAACCATCCTCATAGCATTAATCTTCCTGAAACTAAGTCATGACTAGTCGACTAAAAACTTAGGCATATCATTCTATTGAAAATAGGGTCTCCTTGAAAAAAGGACAAATAATAGTTCAAATGTTTTAATTGGTGGATTAAATGGTGCAACTCACATGTCAAATCTTTTAATTGGTGGATTAAACGGTGCAACTCACAATATTGATTAAATAAAACTATTCAATTTTCTTTTGAATTCAAACATAGGGTAAAAAGCTTTGATTTGGGTGCTAATCTTTGGTTTGAGTGCTCAATTAATTGAAACATCGACAAGTCGAATTATAGAGTCTCTTCAAGCCCGAAGGAAGGGATTAATATATGAGTACCATTTATATAAATATAGATATAGAACCAACAAGCTTGAGTAGCAGTCCTAATTAGGGATCCAGATGCATTTCCTCATGGAGACGGACCACCATTTACTTACTAGGAGTATAAAGATTGTTTTATAAGTCCATGGTAAAATAGGATAATGGTTTCTAAGACATGGATTAATTATTTTTAATATAGTTTAAGATAATTTATATTAGCACGACCATGATTAAACTAGTAGGTGAATGTTGATAAGCACAATCAACAAGTTAATTTTATAGAAATAACTAACTATTAAACAAAGGTTAAATATTAAACTAATTAGATCGTTATAGTTATCCATTTATAGTATAATATAAACATTAAACTAATTAATATAAACATGAAACAAATTCTATTTAATAAGCCATCATAGATCCATCTTAAATGAGGATCTATCAAACACCTAGAGGCATCTGATTTCTTGAGGTGTTATTTTTTAATAACATTTTATTTGGATTTACATTTTTATTTTATGACATAGTATAGATTTTTTAATTATTTTTTACTTCATTATTTTATGAGGCAACATAAAAAAAAATTAATTACTTTTAATTTTTAGTACATAAAGTGAGTTCGCCTGTGTGTACACATAACCCCAGTTTTAGTTCTTTATGTGTAATGTTACACATCCCCCATACTAGGTTGTAAGCACCTCATTAAAGATTTCAAAATCCATAAAATGCAACTAAATTTTTCATGCAAGTACAATTAATATTTCAAAATCTATAAAATGCAATTCATTTCTTTTCTACAATAATTTTTTCCAAAAGTGTCCCTTACCATGAAAATGAAGATTAAAGAAATTGACAAAAAAATAAAAAAATAGTTTCCTAAAGCTTATGCATGGAAACTAGTGGTTGGGAGGATTGTTGTTATTCTCCCCATTTGGGTTCAAATATAGCTATTTGACACTTTTTATTGGGAGCTGACTTTGACTATGCAATAATTGTAATTCTAGCCATACCTTGATTCTCCTGAATAGCAAGTGATGGCATATTTCCCCCTGAAAAAGGAGAAAAAGCAGAAACAATTTCCATTTTTGTTAATTTCATCTAGTTTTGTTTTGTTAATTCCTTTCCAATCACAGTTTCAGTATTTTTGTTAATTCCACTTCATTGTTAGAAATAATTTTGTTAATAAAATCTGAAAATCTTCCAAACTTCATAATTTACATACATCAATACATTTATAAAGGTTGCTGAACAAAACTGTATGTGGTCTCACGAATCAGCCAGGTGACCAGAATTGTGGGCAGCAATTATACGCAGAGCAAAGAGATGCGTAGAATAAATTCTCATGAGCAACATCGAGTAGTACAATTTGGTTCCAAGCCAATGGGCCACCCAAACAAAAATTGTTGTGCAGATTGCTTGAGGGGTCTGGTGGTGAACTAATGAGAACTTAGAAGCTACCAGGAAACTTCAGGATCTGATGTAATAACTGGGGGCATGGAGTCCAACCTAAAGGCCATGAGCTTGTTGGAGCCATGAAGAGGAGCCAGATATTCGAGGTTGAAGATGCGATCAATTTGGATGAGGATCATGGCTCAGAAGATGATGGTTTAAACCTCGAACTTCAACTGGAAGAGATGAAACCTTAGTTCAGTATTACATGATAATTCTTTGCAACAACCAAGTTTCTACAATTTATGCACCTTATATCTTGCATTGATCTTCAGGTTTATAAATAGTTAAATTTTTTACAGAGAGAGATGAAATCTTAGTTCCCTATTGCATGAAACTAATACATGCAAATGTAAGTGTTTTTCATCGTATAGACTAATACAATAAATTTCATTATTTTTTTAATATAAACCTCCAAATGGTTTCTATGTACCACTCTGCAAATTTAAGTTGAAATTAGTTTACAGAACATTAGTGCCATAACTGGAAAGTCTTTAATAAACATACTTTGCTGGAAGAACAACGAATAAACAATCACTTCACATCGTCACTTTACACACAATAATAAGCACACCACATCCCTTGTACGGATCTACTGCCACTCACCAGGTCGATCCCATATAAAGAGATACCTATATCTATGGGATTTAAATATCTTGGTTTCTTTATAAAGCCTCTTGGATATCGTACGAGGGACTCGGACTGGTTGATAAAAAAGTTTGAAAATAAGATCAGCCTCTAGACACACAAACTGCTTTCTTTAGGTGGAAGGTTGATTTTGGTACAGTCTGTCTTATCTAGCATTCCTGTATATTGGATGGGCTTGGCTCCCATACCTGTCACTACTCTGAAGAAGTTGAGATGTATCACCTTTGCTTATCTGTGGGGGTCATCTGTCTCTACCCGACGTTATCACCTTGCATGTTGGTCTGATCTCTCCTGGCCAAAAAGTCTTGATGGGTGGGGTATTAAGCACTTTCAGTGGTTTATCATTTCCCTTCGCCTCAAAACATTATGGGGGTTTCTCCTTGGTGATAGTCTCTGGCATCGAGTACTGGTTACAAAGTACTTGAAAAAACACAGTGTGATTGAATGGCTGCGTGAGAAAAATTTTTCCACTCGTGGGGTCTCTGTTTTCTGGAGGGGATTCATACAGGTATTACCATGGATTGGTCGATACCTTGCCTGGCATATTGGTAATGGGGAAAATATTCAAGTTGGGATTGATCCTGGGATTGGTAATACTCACTCTTATTTACTCCCAGCTGGGTTGAGAACTTACTTGGAAGACTTGGATACTTTTACTCTGGCACAGGCTCACAACACATTGCCAGATGCACATGGTTATTGGTATTCTGCGGAAGAACTACTCCTCGATGGGGAATGGAAAACTGCATGGAATATGTATACTCGGGCATTGGAAATAAGTGGCATTCGACTGTCAGATGTTCCAGATTCATTAATGTGGGACTACAATAAAAAAGAGGGTAAGATATCGGCCAGCAGTGCTTATGACTGTTTGGTACATTTCTACAGGCCTGTCATGAGAATAAAGGTATCTCCATCTCTTTGGAACTGCGTATTGCCACGTAAAATTGGGTGTTTTATATGGCTGGTACTGAAAAATCGGGTACTTACTTGGGACAATCTTCAAAAAAGGGGCAAACAGGGCCCAGGCATTTGTTATTTATGTTTAAACTATGAGAAGACTGTTCTCCATCTTTTCACTCAATGCTCGATCTGGAATAGTATTAGAATACTTATCAGTGATCACTTTCAGATATACTTTCCTCCTATTGATAATTCAATTGCAGATTTTCTGGAATCGTGGGCTGCTCATCACGCCGATGGCTCTGTCTTTAGATACATACCCCATCATATTTATTGGGCCATGTGGAAAACACGTAATAGGGCAATTTTTGATGAAAAGAAGGTTACTGTATTGGGTATATATCATCAGATTTTGTATGCTGCACAGTTGCCTTCTACGCTGTCTTCTTCCCTAGGGTCTGTGTGGAAGGAAAAAAAAAAGAAAAAGATTAGAAAGATTGGACCGGCACCCTGTTTGCACTTCCCATGTGGTTTCTTTGATGGTGCTTCTACTTCTTCGGATGCTGGTGCTGGTTTTAGTGTTTTTA
>LPNX010442659.1:218181-238557 GCA_001517045.1 Pseudotsuga menziesii
CGGATCACTGACGGTCTTTCAAAAACAGCTCTCTCTCTTGCTCCGGGATGTGGCTGTTTTTCGGAATTCTTTGATGACATATTGGTCACTAGTGACTCTTTTCAGCTTTTCTGAGATTTTTGCAAAATGGAGCATGATATTTTCTTTTTCTAGCTCCTATTGAGTAGCTATTTTTGGATTGCAGTTCAGCTCCTCTTGGTTCACGATAGATTGGACTGTCGGACCTGGATCACTATATGATGTGAAAAAATTTCTGATGGGACCACTTTAATTGGATGCCACTCCCCCTGGCAGTGACTAGGTGTTTCTTTCTCATTGGTACAGATTAATTTCTCTGTATTATCTTCTATGATGTATTCCACTTTGGGCAATGTTTTCAATGTCCTTTGATTCTTAATAAGAATATCAAGGTCATGCTTTTTCTACCTGAAAAAATAAGCACACCACACAAGCTCATGAGGTTTATATCCCTCACTTTCGCGTGGGCCTCGGGTAGAAAGGGCACACAGTCATTTGGGTGCTAAGAATATAGGGTAAGGAAAGTGAGATTAATGGGGCAAGGAGACATGTAACAGCCCCACATGTAAACACCTAATATATTAAATTCTCCGTATTTTTATTCTATATCTTCTCCGTATTTTTATTCTATGGTGCTAAGAAGGGCAAGGAAAGTGAGCTTAACGGGGCAAGGAGAGATGTAACAGCCCCACCTAATATATTAAATTCTCCGTATTTTATTCTATGGTACGTAGATTAAAATATTGACTTATGACTTAAGTTCGTATATTTATAAATTTTTAGGTTTACAATTCATGAAGTATAGTTTCTCCTTTTTTTCATCGAAAAAAAATTATATTAACTTTCAAAAATATACATTTATAATGTACCTCGAACTTGCATCATGTACCTCAAACTTGCAGAGTGCGTTACAATGCTTTATCATACATGCCAAGCTCTTTTAAGTTTCTGTCTGATCCAAAATATAAAAAATCTTCTTTAAACTGAAATTATAATTGATAATACTAACACAACCTTAAAAATTGACATGTTAATAGCCTTGTTTCAGTAGTCTGAAACCTTGCACGTCTCTCACTGTCATAAAACCAATGTCGAGAACATCAGTAAACAAATACTTATAAATAGTCCATTCCAAACATTAACAAAAGCTGAAAAATTGACATGTTAATAGCCTTGTTTCAGTAGTCTGAAACCTTGCACCTCTCTCACTGTCATAAAACCAATGTCGAGAACATCGGTAAACAAATACTTATAAATATTCCATTCCAAACTTGAGCAAAAGCTTGTTTGTCTATCAAAAACATTCTTCGAAGACTGTTTTTTATTATCAAAATGCTAAAAAAAAACCAAATTATATAACACTTGTTTCAGCATGCCATAGCCTGGCACATTCATCCTCTCCCACAGTAAGGAAGAAAACATTGTAATCTTAGAGTCAGCAAGAGTCCAATACCCTTTGAGTTTCTTTTGCAGTTCCATTTATTGTTTTTGAGACTATCATTTATGTATATCTTTATCTTATCTTTTTCAATTTTTAAATTACATTACCTTAGAAACAGTTAATATATATATACTCTTTTTTATCCAAAAAAATTCACAATTTCTTATTTTACAAAAATTCTCAAAAAATTATTTTTTATATTTAAAAAAAAAAATATTTAATTAATATATTTTTCAATATTTTAAATAACAAAAACCACTCTTTTTATTTTCAAATAAAATTGATAAGCTTTATTTGAGAGACCTATTCCTCTAAATTTCTAATTACATAAAACAGTTTTTATGTAGATTTAAGAATCTTATAATCAAAATTCATGGATGATATTACTTTTTGAGAGGATGTTGCTTTGATGTATGAAATGAGGTTACAAGCCTACAAATTTTCCATCTCTAGGTCTAGACACAATTTTTCACTATTGACAATGTTTTTAGGGTTTTACTTTTTCAACTTGTGACCTCTTTTACAAATGTCATATCATTTTACTTCTTAACAAGTAAAAATATACACTATCTAAGTACAACAATTCTTTAAATATATTATGCATAAACACGTGATATAAAAGTTTGTAGGCCCAAAACCAAGGGATTGCCACTTAATAAAATATGAATATGATATTGTCAACAATGTCATTAGAATTTATTTACAATTTTTATTAATTCATATGATTCCTCTAAAAATAATGAGAGATCTATGCTTTGTCCATAAACATTAGACACATTAAGCAAATTAAAAATAACATTTTGGATAGGAATGAACACAAAGATCTCTTTCACTAAGTGGAAAAAGTTAAGATGTCATAACATTTTATTCAATTTTGTAATGAACAATATTTTGAATAATATATTTAAAGAAATATTTTTAAGTGATTAGCAAAAAAAAATATTAGTTAACAAAAATTATAGTTATATTAAAATCTAATTATATGAAAAAGAAGATGATTATAAGTTAAAAATTATAATTTTTAAATTAATAAGTTTTGATTAATGTTTAAACAATACAATTTTAAATTAGTTTTTATCTTTTCATACATAAAAAAAATAATTTATTTTAAATTATTAATATACAATTGTTATCAAATCATTAACTCTTCAAATTGAAATATTTACACCAAATAGATCCCATATGTTGATTTCAAACCCTAAAATATCCACTTTGAGATCTCTTTAATCTCTCATAAATGTTTAACCAAATATCAATGAAAAGAGAGCAATCCTTGACCCCAATTATCATACTAAGAACAAAATTATCATACTAAGAACAAAAGGTGGTAGCTGCCCCCAAAGATCACCGTTCTGAAGAGGAGAAGAGGAGAAAAACAAGGGATATGGAATCTAGCACTTAAGGAAAAGTAATGCAAGGATCTACAAAGAAATCCTCCAGACCAGATTAAAAGAAAATAAGAGAACGCGGTAGTGGAAGGCACACAAAGCATAGTATAATAATCTTCAATTTGCCTCGCTGTGCTCTTCAACCTCACACTCCTGCTATGATCTACACTTGAGGATTCCGTCCATACTCTAATATAAATTTGTTGGTAAGTAAGCGAAAAGACAAACAAGTTGATTCTACTCACAGACCTACATCTCAACCAAACACAGAACATGAAGAGAGAAAGAGTGGACCGCTCTTATCAGAGAAAACCTCATACTCATTTTAGAAAAACAAACTAAATGTTTTTGTACAAAAACTACTTCGAAAAATTTCATACATTAACCATATACACTAAGTGCACACCAACTACCAAATATATATATATAAATAGATAGAAAGAATACATCTTTCAACCATCTCATCACAGGAGAAAAGTAACCTTCCTAATATACCAAATATATATATATATAAATACCATATATATATATAAATAGATAGAAAGAATACATCTTTCACCATCTCATCACAAGATTTGAAAAAAATAACCTTCCTAATATATAAAAAAAAGTAGATAGAAAGAATACATCTTTTAACCATCTCATCAGAGAAAAGTAACCTTCCTAATAGATTTCTCTATACACGAACTTCAATTGTAATTCATGTTAATGGATTTAATCGGAGTGTTAATAAATTTAATTTAAAAGAAAATATTATAATTAATGTTAATAAATTTAATTGAAGAGAAAATTTTAAAAATCATGATTAACACATAATTAAAACCCAAAATTATTGAAGAGAAATAACTTATTTAAATTTTATAAAAAGTAATTAAGATTATATAGATTTTTGAACATTACTTTTTATCTATCTATCTATAAATTCAATCTAGAAATTGACCAAAAAACCCACCAATATTTATTTATAATTTCAAATTTAAAAGTAAAAATGTTTAAATTATAAATATTTTCTAAAATACAAATGGCTGTATAAAAAGAACTTGTACTTGAATTGGCTCTAAATACTATATTAGGCTTGTCATAATAACACATGTTAAAAAATACTCCAAAAAGAGTTGGCTTCCGCACTACATGAGATATTACACAAAACTAAGGAAATAAACATTTATTAAGAGTATAACGAGCTATGCTTAATTAGAGTTGAGAGATCCATGCATGTCCATGTCCATGGACCATCTATATTTCTCTGAGTCCGCAAGTTGAGATGCACCAGAAGCTTTAGTGTTGGAAGATGAAGAAGTTGAACCTTTGCTCATGGTTCAAACCATGGCTTCCAAATTCACATATTTCTCCTTTATCTCATAGATTTTCTTTTCTCTTGAAGTATTAAGTTCATGATTTTAGAATTTTGAAAGATCTCTTGGTGCTTAAGATTGTAGGCTTTAGTGAAAATTTAAAAGAAAAGTTTGATTCTCATTGATGAGATCTTTTTCCTTGCAAAGGAATTGATGAATTTCTGAAAATTTTCATTAACATGCTTAATGGCCATTATCCATATTAGTTGATAGAAGTGACAAAGTCAGTTTTGTCACAGATTCTCAACTCTAGATACGATGAGAGGTGGGTCCTCTCGATAGAATTGTGAAACAAAAGGGGCCTATATTTTTAGGAGGAACATGAAAACCCAAATAATGAATGCCTAGTATAGAATCCTTGAGTTTAAGGACACTAAAAACCAAGTTGAATAACTAGAGAGATGGCTTTGAAGTCCCCTATGTAGGAGATGGAGAGATATGGAGGCAATGAATCAAGGAAAACCAAAACATGATACAGGAAACATTTAATATCAATTCCCCTAATTCACTTCTAGAAGCAGACTTCATGAGAGTTACAAGCCATTAAGAAACCTAATTCCCAAACCAAGCTAGCCAAAGAGTCCAACAAAAACAAAATATTACAAGGAGCACATCTCATATTTACAATTGATCCAATTCTTGGAGATGATCCATAATAGCTACAAAATTTAACCCTCAAAGCGAAACCAAATCTATGTTCTAGATGTCTCCAAATCATAAATGTGCTTGAGAAGGAGAGATCCATGCCTTCATATAAAATCTAAGGCCTAAGTTGTTGTATGTGTGAGGACATGGGACCTATTAAGGAATCATCTCATGGACTCTACTAACTTGGATGTATCAAGCAATGAGAGAAATCCAATTGCTTGGGGTATATTTTTTTAATCTTAATTTTTTTACATGAAATCGGTCCCTATCGGTGCTTATAGATTTGTGTTTAAGATTGATCTATGCTATTTCTTTTTTCATTTTTTATGAGCCAATGTATGGATTTTTTTAGTGACTTTTTATTTGGTTTTAAATTAAATTGTTTTATGAGCCTTATTTGGTTTTATTTTTTTATTTTATGAGTCTACATGATATTTTTTAATTATTTTATTTTAATTTTTATTTTTGGTAGCATAAAGTTAGTAACATGATTCAATTAATGTGGCTTGTCCATTGCCTAGAATGACATGCAAAGAGGCATATGAATACTTAAGGGATGTGATTAGGAATGATGATCTCCTTTTCACATGATTTTCCCTCTTAGCTAATTGATTTATTGCATGGTTTAGCAAGCAAAGGAAAACTTGAATTCCTTGTGATTAATGATGATCCCCTCCATCTATTATTAAAACTTTATTTAAAAATTCAAAATTCATATATTTTTACTTATGCAAAACTGGCTACATTTTGATTTGTTTTCATTAGAGAGTCTATACATAAATAAATGAATGTGAAAAAAAAAATCACACGATGTTATAAGATTCAAAATATGGATGCCTTTCTAGTTTGATTTGAGTTAATATGTATTAGCTTGATTATGCACATGAGATTTATACCAAAGTCAATATGTAGACATTAAATCTTTAAAGAAAATAAAAACTAACGATATCCTTGAAGATTGTATTATACCAATATTATATTTTAATTAAATTCATTACTATGTAAACAAAAGAATCTGCATAGCAACAAGTCTAGAAATTCAAGTTCTTTTTAAACAAGTACCGAGATCACTAATTTGCATAGCATGCTTACATGCTGAACTTGTTTCCTTACACTTACACTTAGACTTACACTTAGTTAAACTTGTGCTATGATTCATGAAAAGAACAATTGATACTATTTCTATCTAACCCATTGGCATGCAATTGTAGAAGCCTATAAAATCTAACCACACACTACTTTGATTCTTAATTATGGCTTTGTTGCTAATAAAACATTAATATTTTAATTAAAACTCATTAATATAGAAGATAACTTGGATCGTATGCTTAAAAAGACACGAAGCTACCCCTTAGTAAAACAATTTTACTTTTCAAATATTTTATACTTGTTAAAAGTTTTATCTCAAGATAAATATTTAGATGGAAAGATTGTGCACATATTATCAAAGTGCATATACTTGGTTTTATTTAGATGGAAAGCTTGTGCACATATTATCAAAGTGCATATACTTGGTTTTAGAATGCTTCAGTCCGTTCAACTTATTTTAGTTATAATAATGCATAATTAGTGATGTTTGTTCGAGATCTAACCTTTTTCTAAGGGGATTGTCGTCCTCATACGAATGAAGCTCAGCTCAGGGTGTTGTCTCATTTTTCATCAGCCAGCACGTGTATATTTGCATAGCATACACCGAACTAACAAATCAAGCTCAACCCAAAGAGAAAGCTACGTCCTGATTTAACAATTTATCCTACATTGCCACGTTAACTAAGTAAAGCAACAGTGCCACTTTTCAGCCATGCACAAAAGCTGGAAAAAACAGTTTCCAAGCCTTTTTCGTAACCATTGACGCGTTGTTTAGGCTAAGAAACAATAGAAAAAGTGAAAGAAATGAATGAATGGATTCCTCTCCTAGGAAGGCAATGCTCTCTGTAGAGAGAACACCATTGCTAATTAGTTTCTGGCAACATTTTTAATCAGATCAGTTTGTGGGATGAGGCAAAAATCATCTGTATAAGCCCATGAAGACTGAGATCACGTTTTCAATGAGCCTTTTTATAATCCAGAATTGGAGGAGAATCAGATGTAGAAGCCCATGAAGACTGAGATCACGTTTTCAATGAGCCTTTTTATAATCCAGAATTGGAGGAGAATCAGATATACATGGTGTTTGTGGTATAGTGGTTTTGCTTTTTTCGGTCAATGTGTTTGTGGTATAGTGGTTTTGCTTTTTTCGGTCAATGAGGAGTTGCCCATTTGTTGGATTTTTAAAACAATTTAACTGATGCGGCTATAAATTGATGGAATGAATAAGATGGAATGAATAAGCCTCTTAGATGCCATGTGAACTGTATCATATTTTAGGCTTAAGGGTTAGTTTAATTGGTAAGTTGTGTTCATATTTTTTAGGTTTGGGGAGACAGGGTTCGAGCCTTGAGTCCTCTGGGGTCAGGCTTTCTGCTAGAGTTCTCTGGAGTTAGGGCTTCTGTTAAGATGGCAGGCTGTTTACCACCTTTATCTTCCATGAATGTGAAGAAGTATTGCTAAGTTTTTCGTACATATTTCCATGTGAAAAGAACTATACTATATTTATATGAAAGCTTTGCATGAAATATAGGATTTTACAAAGTAATACACTAATTTTGGTAGCTAGAATGTACATTGAGAATGTATCGTTGCATTTGAGGAGATCTGTTCGAGATTAAAGACAATGCCAAATAGACTAAACATCAGTTTGATCCATGCAAGTGGCTGGGATAATGACGAGGAAAGGTTGAAGTGATACACCAGGCAAAGATGAAAAATGCTCGAGGTTGATTTCCCTCTTAATAACTGAATTCCTTTTTATTTCTTAAGTTAAAATTTTCTTGCACGTGAGGTTGTGCTAGCCTTCTCAACTATGCCCTTTTGAGTTTAAATTTGTTTTCCTTCCTTGATGTTTCAGATAGCTGTAAATTTCTTGCTACCCATTTCAATTCAAATTATGATTTTATAGGATTGTTACCTTGCTATGTAGGATTGTTGGGATCTTAATTATTATTTACGAGATTCTGTTTGCCCATGGAACCATGGAATTAGCAGCCTGATTTTGTTGACTGCTCCTATTTTTTTGTCTTGTACTTTCCATTATTCTTTTTCTCATTGTTTTTCATGTTTGTGACTACAGTTATCCTCTGAGACATTCAGCAAAGAAAAAGATTAAATCAACAGGCAGGCAGAACGACCGCCCCGGAAAGAGAGAATAGAGGATGCAAAATCAAGAAAGTAGCATCAAAAGGTGAAAGACAAGTATTGAATTAATAGTTAGGAGGCATTGAATTAATAATCATTGGAAATCTAGCTATTATCATGTATATATTCAAGTAAACGAACATTTCATAAAATTTCTATAAAATGTGTAGACATATATAAAACTATGACATGGACTATTGTTTGTAATATGGGTTATTCATATTGCTCCATGATGTCTACCTGGATTAATATAATGACAATGAAAATATCTCTGTTGACAATAACTTTATGAAAGAATCTCACGGGATGGCATACATGGTAAGTCTATGTAGAAGAATTTGGGCCTCTTTATTCTTATGAAATCTCGGGTGCATAAAGGTATTCAACGACCACAGAACTGGTTAGGCCATGGCCTTTCTATATTT
Organism: Pseudotsuga menziesii; assembly: GCA_001517045.1. Taxonomy (NCBI): domain Eukaryota; kingdom Viridiplantae; phylum Streptophyta; class Pinopsida; order Pinales; family Pinaceae; genus Pseudotsuga; species Pseudotsuga menziesii. Next base: position 226,691 of record LPNX010442659.1, read on the forward strand.
ATGAGATATTTCACTTTGAAGGATTGAAGTGTTTCAGCACTCCCAGTTGCATAATTTTTGGTGACAATTATTCTCAAAAGTATCAATGATAAACACTATCGACTTGGAAGAGACTACTGAAACAGCATATGCTTTAGCTTTCTACGGTTCTCACTTGAAATCCAACTCTTTCCAATGCTATCCATTCCACTTCCTGCATGCATTGTAATGGTATACGCTTCAATGCTCTCCGAAATCATTTGAAATTTTAACAGTTCTAAAGCTCCCCAATCTCACCGATTTCTATTCAAACTCATTATAGCGTATCAGCCACTCTAACAAGAGCGTCTGTCTTGGGTTTATATAAACGAGGGCATGAGTTGGCTCTATGGTTCACTTGAAAATGGTAAGTTCAACCAAACCAAAAACATGACCTGGTCACGCGTTATCGCAGGACCTGACAATCATGCATTAATAGACCAAAGAATTACTGGTTCCATGGCGTTCACGCTTAAAGTATTGTCACCCTCTCACTCAACATGACGTGAAATTCATGCGTTTGGCGCGAATGATTCGACTACCTGCGTTTAATATTTATAAACATACACACAATAACTTGCATTTTAAAAAACGCACTAGGTGGTCCAAAGATGCGAGTCTTTCTCCTTGTAGAAAAGAAAGACTACTTGATTTAAAGATTTCGATCAAAAGTTATAACAATGAAAATTACTCTTAAATATCACTTTAAAAAATCAAGTGAAAATCTAGTAGCAATAGTGATAGACTATCAATATTAGTATCAAAAAGGTGTAAAATGACACTAATATTTGACTTTTTGCGGGAAGAGTCAGGAGAATCATGAATTAAAATGTTAAAATCAATAAAAATAAAAATTATTATAAAATGACACTAATATTTGACTTTTTGCGGGAAGAGTCAGGAGAATCATGAATTAAAATGTTAAAATCAATAAAAATAAAAATAGAGTAATAATTTTTTTTGATATTTGAGAATTACTAATCATGGTTAATTATGGGTGAATAATAAACAATTAGTAATAAAATATTTATGATATTTGAGAATTACTGATCATGGTCAATTATGGTTGAACTATCATTCACCAAGTGGTTAAACATTATTGGTTATGATTGACTAGAATCAGGTCAAGGATTACACTGGTGACTTTAGTTAACAATGGTTGACTATAAATATCTAAATAAATGTGACCCTAGATCAATAAGGTTGACAATGGTTGAGTGATAATCATAGTTGATTATGTTTTCATGTCATTGACTATATATAACATGGTTGACTTTTGTTAGCTAAGTTTAACATGGCTGACTTTTGTTAGCTAAGTTTAAGAATGTTTGACCTTTGTTTTTGACTATGTCTAACCATGGTTCCCATTGGGAGACAAATGATTATTGATGATGGTTAACCATGTTTTGATATGGATTTTAAAATAGATAACTAAGTTCGAACATGGTTCACTATGTTTGAACATAGTTGACAATGTTAGAAAAAAGGTTGATCATGGTAGACTATGGTAGGTAATGCAACTATAGTTTCCTGTTTTAAACACAAGATACCCATTTTTTATTATAGTTTACTATAGACAATTGTGGTTGGCCATTATTGATCACATTTGACTTTGGTGAACTTTGGATTACTTTGGTTTATGGTTGGTTATTTTTTATTTTGTTTGACTATGTTTGAATGTCATTGGCCATGTTTGATTATCATTAACTATGATTGATAATCATAACAATGGTTAGACTTGTGCTTTTGTTGTTGACTTTTTGTAGCAACGATTTCATGTGTTTGACCATGGCTAACTATGTTTTATGTGGTTAACCAAAATTGACTATGGTTTGACCATGGGTGACTAAGGTTGACTATGCTTTCCATGGTTAACTAAGTTTAACCATAGTTAATTGTGGTTGACTATTTTTCAACCATGGTTGACATTGAATGGTGAGTTATATATGACGTTCCTTAATGATTATGTCACATTCTAACATTCATTTTTGTTTATTATGGTTGACTATGTTTTGACATTTACAGTCAAACATGCTCAAACATGGTTCATTTTGTTTGACAATGTTTGACTAGCATTTACCATAATCCAGTCTAGTTAACTATGGCTAAATATGGTCAACCATTATTAGGCCATATTTTAACATGCTTGACTTTGGTTAGCCATTGTTGACCATATTTTATCATGGTAGATTATGTTTAATGATTATTTACCATGGTTGATAAAATAAAGTATGGTTGACATTGGATGGCCATGGCTAATGAAGGTTGATGATGTCTTGAAATGATTAATCATGGTCTAGACTTTCTTTAATATGGTTGAATTTGGATGGCCATGTATGAATNGAAATATATGTGATATGATTTCATTACATGTTATGAGTTATACCTTATGGAAGTTAGGGTTTCTAACTAATCCAAAAACCAATATCAAACAAGTGTTATGTGTAAAATTGTTATATTCAAAGATTGAAATATCAAAATTGAGTGAGACTTATTTCATCAGAAAGAAGACATGTATTTGTGGTACGAATTTTAGGTCTTTATCCATTACATGTTCGTCATAATACCAAGAGGAAATTAGGGTTTTTGACTAGTCCAAAAACCTATCTCAAATAAGTGTTATGGGTAAAATTGTTATATCTGGAGCTTGTGAGATACAAACTGAGTGATACCTACTGTATCATAAAGAAGACATACCTTAGTATATGTGTTATAAATTTCAAAATCAAATCCATAAAAGTGTACACGTGACAGGTTGTACACTATCGTTCTCATGAATAGGAAAAAAATAACAAGTTTTGGGAAAGTTATCATACTTTTTCCTAGGCACATCAAAATTAGGTTAGATTTATTGCATAACAAAGAATACATATCAGAATACTACAAGATGTAATTTTTGACTCAAAGGGGTCGAAATTACAAAGTTACCTTCGTTGGAAGGTCAATCATCAAAACATTATCCAAATTAAGGTTTTGAAAGGCCATGTTTTTATTTTAATTTTTTTATAACTTTTGACTAGAAGGTTCGACTTAGGTGATTCAAAATCCATTGGAAGAGGAAATAGGGATAATGTGTTGGAAAAGTCATATTATCAATTTCTTATACTATTTTTTTTATATATTGAAGTTGAAATTTTAGGGTTTTGGTTGGATTTTAATTGAGAATAAATAGAAATGGACATACCTACATTTAGTGGAGATAAATATAAAGATGTGATTAGGACTATGGAATGGTTGAAGAAGATAAAGGAAACTGGGTTAAGTTCGAATGATTTGGGATTTTCCTTCCTTGGTCATAGTGTTTCTTCCTACATTCATATGCATAATGAACAAATTTCTTACAATAATGACATTAAGTTTTTTATTCATCAAACCTCTGACCACTTGGCTGACTTGGATTATGATTCTCTCCTCTACCAGTGATATTTGTAGGAATTCTTCCATGTCCTCGTCTTGAAGAACTTCTTCCTCTGCCTATGGAGTTGTTTCTCCCCCTGCCTCTACCACGGCTTATGGATGACTATGTTGTGAATGCACCTTCCAATGGTGTATTTGTTCTGCTAATTCTGTGTTCATGATTGATGAGTGAAGCTTGCAACTCATCAATGGTAAAATCCGACATAGCTTTGTTTTCTTCAAAGGTCACAACCAAGTATTGAAATATTGGGGGAAGAATTCTAATAAATTTTTCAACAATCCTTTGGTATTCTATTATTTGTCCATGAGATTTTTAGTTGGTTAAATATCAAACCAACAACTCTGGTGTAGAATGTGTCTACAGTCTATGAATCTTTCATTGACAAAGATTCAAAATATCTTCTAAGAATAAGCTACTTGGAATTCTTTACCTTATCCAAGCCTTGATATGCGGTCTCCAATGTGTCCCATGCTTGCTTAGCATTAATTGCTGCTGCTACTCTTGGGAGTATGCTTTCATGCATGGCCTTATGTATGTAGAACAAATATTTTCCATCTTTCTTCCTATGTTCCCTCAAGACATCTTTCTCAACTTGCGTGAGATTGTTATATGTTATCTGATCTGCTCGTTCTGCATAACCATAGTGGATGATTTTCTAGACAGCTTGACCTCTGAACAAAGGATTCATTGTTAGAGACCAATATTCATAATTCTTTCCTCTAAAAATTGGAGTTTGCAATGAACCAGAAGTGGAATCCATTTTTAATTTTCAACTTTCCTTAGAAAATTACTTTTCCACTTTTTAAGACAACATTTCTTTCCTAAACCTTTCTCTGATACCAGTTAGCAAAAACCAAGCCGACAAACTTGAGTTACCACTCAGTTATAAAATTTTCAAGCCGACCTTGTTTTCTTTTTACTTGCCAGGTGAAACTTGTCTAACTCCGACTAGACAAGTATACCAATATGGTCAGAGCCCACTCTTTTCCCTTCATAAGTTCTTACTTGTCGGTTTTATCCACATGTTTTACTTTGACAAGTTGACTTTGAGAACTTGTCGGTTTTACAACTTAGACATAACTTAACTGACATGTTTTACTTCAACCACTTGTCGTCTGGTTTGGTTTTAGTCAAAATTTACAAAGGATATTTCTTAGTCTAAAAGAATTAAGAAATTCAAATGTTTTTCACCCACCAGTAATATGAAGTAAAACACCGACATAATCAACAACTCAACAGAATTATAAAAATCATATACCCAAACATTAAGGAGACTTGTGTCGACAACTTTGCCGTAAAACCTGGAACTTTCACTGGGTGAGAAATTTATGGCCTTCTTTGATCTTTCACTCAAACCATAAATGTAAACAACATTTACTCAAGTAACTATGGAAAGAATGTGTGGCTAAATAAACATGCATTCAACCATAAACTATTTGATTTATATAACTTGTCGGAACATAACAAAGAAAGTTATATTGCCGTAAATGCAAAATTGAAATTTACAAAGATATTTAACCTTTAACAGAGCTTCGGCTCTTGTCATCTTCAAACACATAGAAGCTTGAGCTTCGGTACAATTATTTCTTCACTCTATGCTATCCTATGATCTCTCTCTCTTTCTCTCTCTCTCTCATTTTCTATTCTGTCTTACTTGATTTACAATCTTCTTCTTCTATTTATAGGAAAACTAAAATTTGCTTCTCCGTGAATCCACAGTCTTGACATTAATGGCTGTAATAACTATCTACCTACAAACTTAGCTTCAGAAATTAATTCGACTAGTTTACATTAAATCGAATCGTGGACTCTTCACTCTTTCCAGACTGATCGACAAGATCTCAACTGATACGAACTTTGATAGAGTCAGCTGAGCTCCAATACGGAGCTGCAAGTAATTAATATTTCCAACGCCTAGGTTTAAGCATTTTAAAATGACCTAGAGTTGAAGGTATTTGGTACGAAATATTAAAGGAAAACCTTTGGATGTTTATACTATAAAAATATTACATTAGTTGTTTTCAATAGAAGGAAAATTTATTTGAGAACTCAATGAAACAAAATACCTAACCTGAAAGAGACACCCATAGTAGCGAGATATTTACCCACTTCATGTGGAATAAAACCATAAATATTTCTAGTGAAGATAATCATAATGGAAAGAATACGATCCATATAAATGATGATGGGTAGTTGTCCGAGAGTGTTCTATCTTTCCCAAATCCTTCCTCCTTTCCTCCCTCCATGCAATCCGAGTGTTGAAGTTCACAGATTCTGTAAGCACCGAACCTTGTTTTAAGTGGTTGTGGAAATACAGTAGTGCAACTATAAAGAATAATCTATGGTATAACCAAAGGGTGAGTTCTGTAAAGAATATAAACAAGGTAAGGATAGAAAAGAAGAAACAAGCCTTCATGCACTGACTCCAAAAAATGAAGAGCGTATACGGAGGTATGAAGACCCTGAATAAATTGTGGGAGAGACTGAGTTAACGAAGCTTTGTGTAGCTGGTTATCTAGCGAGGAATAGTGCTAGATACCTGATTTCCCTAAATATTGAGTTTCTCTAGGAAGACATGCTATGTATTTCACTAGAAAGGCCGCCAGATAAACCTCTACATGACAGGGAAATCGAAATGACCCACCTTGATCCATGGTTGCTGCAATTGAAACTTTCCCAATCACATGGATCCATATCACCTGCAAAACATGATTTGATTTCTAAAAGTGAGATTCTATCTATGGACAAAGCATGAACAGTGCAAATTAGTACAAATAATCTACCAAAGGATTTGGCACGATTATTGAAAACAAGAAGCAACAATAGACATACAAAACTTTATCCCTTCATTCTCATTGTTGAAAATATATAGTCAATGAACAAAAGTATAGATTCATACAAGTTGAAAGAGAAACAACTATCCTTCCATATTTGACCAAATGAATGATTCAGTTTTTGACCTATTTCAATTGTTACTAAAGCTAGAGTTAGCCACAAACCAATTCTATTGGCTCCATTTACAATATTATAAATGCATTGTCAGCTAGATTTAGCAGACCCACAGGTATTCCTAGAGTGTCGTTGTGCAGGCATATGAAATTTCAAAATTCAAATAAAGTCAGAACATTGAAGATAGTTGTTGAACTTCATGATATGTCATGGATGATGTGCATGATGGAACTTATAGCTCTCACCCTAGACATGAAAACAATGTTTCCAAAAATTTCTATCCTAAAATGCATACCCACTGTGGTTATAGAGGATATGTGAGAGCCCTTGCAACATTAAACACTCTGATGTGTGGTGCATATTGGTTTCCAAAGAAATAAAAGAATATTGTATATTTAGTTATAGATATGGTACTAACAATATTTAGTGGTAGTCCCATTTAGAGATCAAAATGTAGTTCCAGATGGACCACCACTTTCTTGTGGGTAGTAGGAGTAACATAGAGTATATGATTGTTTTATAAGTCTAGGATGAAATAAGATAATTGTTCTTAAGATAGGGATCAATTATTTTTAGTATAGTCTAATATAATTTATATATTGGTTTTCTCGAATGGCAGTTGGTGGCATATTTCCCCTTGGAAAAGGAGAAGGAATGGAAACAATTTCCATTTTTTTGTTGATTTCCTTCCATTTTTTTGTCAATTCTCTTCATAATGGTGATTCCCCTTTACTATTGGAGAAATAAATTAATTTTGTTGATAAAATATGAAAATCTTCCAAACCCCATCATTGCACGAGAGGTTCTCTACATCAAGTATGAGGTGTTGAATAATCCTTCGGGATTACATTGTAAATAATATTTCAGTTATTAGTTAGCAAAATATAGTTAATAATCTCATTATCTAACTGTAGATAACGGTTTTGATCTCCTTTATATGTAACACCCATTCACGTAATAAGATATTGATTTGCTGAGGTTCTTCACGGCCTGTGTCAGTGGTATTAGAGAAAAGGTTGCGAAGCATTGGTGAAAAAGACTTGGTGAGAAAGAAGGAGCCCCTGAAGGAGGAGCCAGCAAAGCAGCTATCATCAAGAAAGGAAGAAAGGAAAGATGCTTAGAAAAGATAGTGGAAGAAAGATAAAGACTGCATGTAAATTGTTCCGGTAATTCTTTTGAAGAATTATTTTCTTTTTTGAAAAAAAAAGAAAAAGAAAAAGGAAGAGAGCCGCCATTTATATTTTTTTGCAATGGTTTCTTTAAATTAATTATCAAATCAGTGGGGAGTTTTTTTCATAAAATAAAAGTTTTTAAAACAACCATTTATATTTGAGTGCAAGGTTTTTTAAATTGAAATATTAAGCCTTTCGGGAAATATTTTTAGAAGATAAAAATATTTTAAAGAACATTGGCTAAAAGGAAAAGAATTTATCAGATTGAATTTTGTACACAAAAATTTACTACACAGTAAATTTCAATGAATTCTTTAATTTCAGTTGTTAGAGTTATTTTGTCTGGAAAAGAAAATTATCAGGAATGGTTTCGTAAAGTTAAAAATACCCTCATTTTTAATGATATGTGGGATGGAATTTGTGAAAATGAGAATTTAGAAGATAAGGAAGATGGAAAAGCAATAAATGAAGTGAATAAAAGTGCACCAGTGCCACCTACTAATGCCAAAGAGTTACCATTATGGAAAAGCAAGGACAAGGAAGCTTATGCCTTAATTATTGCCTCTATAAGTGAAGAAGTAAGTAGACATTTAGTTTATAGTAAAAGTGCTTGGGAAGCATTAAAGAAACTAAAAGATTTGTATGATTCACATTCTGAGCTTGAAATCATACAATTGTTAATGAAGTTATTTAACTTAGAGTTAAAATATAATGATCCAATGAAACTTGCCTCTGAAATTAGAGCCATTTTCCATGATATTGATGCAACCGGTGTAAAAGTTGACATTCAACTTACTACATTTATTAAAGCTCTTTATCCTACATATACTCATTATTTAGAATCACTTCAAGCTAGTGGCCAAATGAAAGCTATGACCTTTGAAACACTTGTTGAGAAAATTGCAGAAAGAGAGAAAGCATTTGGGAAGAAAGAGTCTAAACCCAATGAAGAAACTTTGTGTCTTGCACAGAAAGGACAAAAATCAAAAGAAGAATTTGCAAAGGATGAAAATAGAAGCAGAGGTCAAGGTAGAGGACAAAGAGGACAGTACAGAGGAAGGGGGGAAGATTTAATCAAGGAGAGAAAAAATGTTATAGATGTCAAAACCCCAAAATTTGGAAAAATTTAAAACTTTCAAAAATAATAAACAAAACATATTATATGCAGTTGTTAACTGGTAAAATAGTTTAAGTCTCTTTAAAAGCAACTGAGTAACTAATAAATTATTCTGTACTTTGTAGAAACAGTTTTCTTTTCAACTTCTGACTGTTTGTCTGTTTGAAACATAAGGTGGTTTGTCGTCTAAGGGCTGGGGCTTACTTAGATTTCGAGCTAACGCAGCCGTTTACTCTTATTTACAGGTCTACAGGTATAAGTATGGTTCGAAGCTAACAAGTAATTTGAGGTTACAATTTCAGTTTTTCTGCATAAACTTATTTTGGTAAAAGAAATTGTGCTAGATAGATATATCTAATTTCTCAAGGTATTACCTTCGCTACTACTGAAGCTTTTCTTAGAAATAGAGAAAACTGCCTTAATGTCTATAACCATAATAGTAAAGGTTTATTTCCTTCAAGGTCATAAATTAATAAGTTTTCAAAATAAATGATAACCTTATGTATGTCCGTTCCGAAGAATGTATCTATGAATTCTTACTGGGCAGTTATCATTTAGAGAGTTTCAGTCTTATAGACTGACTTCTTTTGTTTTGATGAAGTTCTAATAATAATCCTTCATATTTAGAATTTATTTTGTTTATCTTTCTATGTATGAGAATAATTATTTACATCAGTTCAAAGTTATTCCAATTACAACACCTATAACTTATGTTTCTCAACAAGTATTCATTTTATGGTTGAAGTAAAGTCTTTTGAAAGTTTAACACAATTTACAGGTAATAATGATTGTAGATCCAAACTGTAGGATTCAATTCTAGATCCTTTTATTTTATCCCTTAAGTTATCTCTTGATCAGATTATCAAGCAAGGAAAGATACTATCCTTCCAGTCTATTCTACTTCACAGCCTTCTATAACTTTTGAGTTTAAAAAGTGCTCATGTTTACTTGTTACCATCATTATTATAAAATAAAAAGAGTTAACTCCTCAGGGTAAAAGTATCTAAACTAAATACTAGTATTAACCCCAATTTGTTATTAATATAAAAGAGCATAACCTCAAGTACCTATACTCCAACAAATAATTAAATGAGCACCATTAACTTCTTACAAACCCAAAGATAATATTGAAGTTGTAGATTATTACAACTAAACTATGCTCTGGGTCCAAAGCTATCCTAAGGGAATGCTAAGCTAACTTATAAGGTTATTTGTATAACCCTAAGTCGCATGCAACAAGTTAACAATGTTAACATGCTAATGTAAAAGCATGACGTTAGAGATTGATCTCTAAATAGTATATATTATATACGAAAATACTATGACCAAGGTGAAATCATAATATTGTTATCACATTACACTAGCAAACAAATATATTTGCAAAGGACTAATACATGGCAAATGATTATGTGCAGATTAACTATGATGTATCCCCTCCTTTGGAACTTTCCAGTGATTATTCGGTTTGTAAAATAGCAACGTAGAGGACTTTGGAAATGGTATCCAACATCAAATGATTTATAAATCATGCTACATGGTCGATTCTATGCCACACTCCATCGTATATAAGTTTGACTGAACGAACCCTAGCTCCTTATTTTTCTTCGCCCTCGGGCCCTCGGCCGCTCTGCTGGTTTCTTTGGCCGAGCCACTGTGTTCCTCCTGCTGTTTCACCGCTCATCGTGAGCACTGTCGGCTATTCGGTAGTTTAACGGGGTGCTTACCACCGTGTTGTTGCTCTGTCCCTCGCCGTTGTTCAAACTAGTTTTAAGTGGTGGCAGTTTGCCATTTCCTGTACCTTCCAGCGTTCTAGTTCCTTTATCATGGTGTTGCTGGTTTGCACCTCTAACTGGAGAATAACTCAAAATACTTTGCTGAGTTCTAACTGTCTAAGATTCGCTGGGCAGAAGGCGTTGTCCCAGTGAGGGTTTGCTGACAGGTAACAAACTATACTTTGGTTTCTTAGTTCCTCAGATTGATTGTATAATTTTTATTATTTCTTTAGGAATTTTAAATCATTACTAAACTCTGCGCACTGTTTTTCCCTTTTTGCAGCCGAACCTGGTTCCCTCCAACGTTTTCACCAGAAAAGATGCTACGACTTCAAAATCCGGGTAAGCCTTGGTCCTTCCTCGGCTTATCGCACTGTGTGAAACCCTTATGCGATGTGTACAGGATTGGTTGATGTGGTTCTTTCGCTGTCCTCCAAGGATGTTCGATTTGTTCGTTTTAAACTTGAACAAGGGTTTAACCCTCTCTCCTTTGAGGAGAACTCTCCGGCTACGGCCGTGAGTACATGCCTTACATGTAACTGTTGTTTTAGCTTAAAAAAAAAAACTTAACGGGCTTAAGTCTGGTAATTACTGTTCTTTAGAGGAAAGCCTCTTTACAGGCTGCGCGCCTTCTTGCATATCTTGTTACATTTTTGGGTTATTACAATGAAACGGAACTTCATTGTTCTTATGGTTATTAAAAGAGTTTTAGGGTTTTTAAACCCTCGGTTCCATAATATTTTGGAAAAACAGTCTCTATTTACTGTGCCTCCTTACTGTGTAATGGAAGGATTTATATAAAGTATTTTTACTGTGTTATTTAATAACCCATCTTGTAAGAAAATATTACATGTTATTTGGTTTATTTAAATTAATTTTATGAAGAGACATTTGTCTCTTGATCTTCTGTTGTTTCTTCTTAGAATCTTTAAGCTCAATAACTGAGCGTCCTGTACAAATGGTTGTTCTTCTCAAACAGAGTTATATATATATATTTTTAAATAATAAATAAAGCGTTATTTTATCTTAAGTCTGTTTTAAGAAGATAAATTAATTATTCAGGTTTAAGATTTGCTTTATTATGTAATTCATAATGCAGTTATGTGAATCCTTATGTTAATTTACAGTTATTATTTACTTGGAGTAAATAACTGTCTAGGGTTTTAACCCTTCCTTACAGTCTGTAAGATATTTTCATTCTGGTTTTAATATATTATATGATACTGTGATATAATTATTAAAACTATCCTTTACTTACTTAAATTTTTTTTTATAATTTGTTTAATAACTTTACAGGTTTATATAACCTGGTCGGACCTGTTAACCTTGTTAAATAACATCTTTATATTTTTCTTTAACATTTTGATTACTTTACAATACAGTATAACTGTATTTGTTTACATTTTATATTTAATCAAACA
>LPNX010442674.1:5774-21567 GCA_001517045.1 Pseudotsuga menziesii
GAGCATTATGGGTAGTGAGAGAGGGAGAGGGAGAGAGGGAGGAAGAGCGCGAGAGAGAGAGAGAGAGAGATGGGGGAAAGAGAGATGCAAGAGAGAGAGAGAGAAGGGAGGAGGAGGGAGATTAGGAGAGATAGAGAGAGGGGGTCATGGGTAGGGGTAGAAGGAGAGAGAGAGAGGGTTAGGGGGATTAGGAGAGATAGATGGTGTAGGGGTAAGGGGAATAAGAATCAAAAGGGGGTTGCTAAAGGAAGGGTTTTAAAGGATAGAGATGGGGGTTCATGTTTTCTAGAGAGAGGGCATGTTACAGGTCTAAGGGAGAGAGAGAGAAAGATAAGGGTGTTATGGATATGTTGAATGGTAGGAGACAAAGAGAGAGAGGTTTAGTAAGTTATAGGTTGATGAGGGAAGAGGGAGAGGGAGAGGAGGGTGGGTTACCAGTAGTGGAGGATTAGATCTAGAGAGAGAGATATGGGGTGTGGTTAGTGGGAAGGGGGAGAAGTATTAGGAAATAGAAATAAAGAGGGGTATTTGTGGGAGAGGGGGGGAGGAGACTGGTATTAGGAAGGAGGTTGTGGGTTAGGAATGGGATGATGACATAAAAAGAGAGAGGTTGTGGTTTATGGATGGGATGTAAAGATACAAAGAGATAGGGGATAGGGTTACAGGTTGAGATAGGAGTGGAGAGAGAGAAATAGGGGATATACTAGGAAATCATGGGAGCTAAAGAGAGGGGTAGGGTGTGAGATAAAAATAGGGATATATGTAGAAAATATAGATTAAGAAATGGTGTGATGGAGAGAGGAATGTAAGATGTGAGAGATAAATAGTCTTAAATAACGGATTTAATTATTATGATTACCTATCTTCCAAAATAATCAAGGGGATTATGGGAATAATTGCACTTATCTAAGACATGCTTCCCTGCATAAAAGGGAATCATCCAAATCGATTTATAGATGCAAGAGATCATATGGTATGCGAATGATGGAAACATTCATCAAAACAATCTTACTACCTAACGCAATGGGGAGGTTAGGCAAGATCCAGAAGGGAAATTTTTTTGGGGAACAATATATTATCAAAGTCCCTCTACTCATTTGTTGATGGAACAAGAGTAGGAAATCCTTTCTATTTCCTTATCAACATTATAGATTCCTATGTTATTTATCTCACCCAAAAACACATTAAAGGATTACATCTAGGAGAGAAGTAACATAATGACGTCAGGAGATAAAACATTTGAAGTTATGGTGCCTAGACATAAAAAATTAACTTGGAAGAGGATGGGGAGATATAATGCACACACATTTAGTAACACATGCTCATTATTTTTTAATAATAATGAACACACGTTAGTAACGTGTGCATATTTTTATTTTTTAAAATTGGCATGACTTAATTTTTCCCATCTATGTCATGGATGTGTTTTCCTATTTGTTTTTAGGTTTGCATTATCAAACCTGTAGGTTTATCCAACATATAACAAAACAAATCCATTTTTTCATTCCTCTAGTTTTTAGCGTCGAGGTTACATATGATCTACATGTTTTTTTTTCTAATGAAACTGCACACACTTATATAGGTCTCTTATTTTTGTTGTAACTTTTGATTGGTTCAACTAATTCGAAAATGACAAAGAACCCGCACAAGTACAGATGAATACCTACACACTAAAAAAATAAGTACATTGATTGTATTAAACCCCCCATAGCGGTCCCTAACACTCATCCTTGTCAATCCAATGATTTATAAAGCTTCTTAATTTTAAAAAAATATAAAATTAACGTAAAGAATTATGGAAAAATGGTCTCCCACAAGAACCTCCTATTAACTACAAATATTTAAATTTTAAAAAAATCATTCTTGCTTACCAAACTCTATGTTTTCAAGAAAAAGTAACATACCAATATTAGGAGAACACCATTTTCTTGTATTTATACTAATTTTCCATAAATGAAAGTTATTTATTGTAGAAGGTAACTCGACTCTTTATGTTTCATATTTGTAGACTGTGTTCTAAAATTTTGTGCATGTACCTATTCCATTGCAGCTAACATGTCATAATTGAGTGCCATTACCTTACACCATGCCATAAAAATTGTTGTGTTTCAAAATTTATTTAAATTATATATATAGTCATTAAATTACTAATATAAATATGTTGTATCAATTTTACCATTAGTTTAGAATTTTATTGATTCTTTGTAAATACAAGTTATTTTAAAATATATAATTCTTAAATATAAATTAAGTATCATTTCAAATATGTACACATAGTACTAGTATATTTAAAAGATAATTTGAAATAGATTATAATTTGTAGGATCCTTCCATAACCAATAATGTATAAGGTATTTTGTCCCCGCATGAAGATGGTACCCACTTTCATTGCAACCAAAGGGATCAAATGCTAAAATTCAACAATGCACACATGTTAATAAAAATCCACATGGGTTCCTCATTCAACAACCATCGAATCTCCACACAGGAAACCACAAGGTTAAAGGAATGCATATGCATTACTAAAGTGTTCATGTGTTATTAACACATGCAAATTCTTAAAATTTGCACGCGTTAAAAATGTGTGCATGCTCATTTATTTATTAAAAAACAAGCGATGACCCATTTGTTGGAATATTGGACAATACTAGGGGGTGAATCAATATTGATGTATTTTAACAATTAACCCACTTTTAATGTAATCATTAACATATAGGATCAACAAGATACATAGAACACAAATTATATTATGGAATCCCAAATGGGAAAACCACAAACACTTTCTATAACTGCAAATATATATTTACAATTGTTTTTGCTAGCTACAACTTGTTGGAGACTCCAATCCCCAAGTTTCTCTGCCACAATGGAAGGATGCTCCAACACCCTATTTTTTCAACTGCAACTGACTGGATGCTCCAACACCCTATTTACCAGCTACTATTGGAAGGAGGCCACGACCCCATGGTTTATCGGCTACAAGTAAAAGGATGCTTCGACACCCTATTTACCAGCTACAACTCGAAGGAGGATATGACCCGTGGTTTATCAACTACATTGAAAAGGATGCTTCGACACCCTATTTACTAGAAAATACTAGAAGGAGGTTACAATCCCATTACATGAATATAGCCTACCCTATCACAACCCTAGCACCCTGATTTGATATTTTTCTTCAATTTTGTTACTGATTTTTCTTCACTTCATTGGTATATGTATTCTCTCGTTGTTACATTGATCTGTATTGTAGAGACATCTTTATTCAACTTCAAAGTTATATTTAAATACTTCTTTCATCATTTATTTTAACCATTGTGTCTTTTCATCAATGTGTCCCTTCATTAAAACCTTTTCACCAATGCATCTCTTCATTATGGAAACATTCATTTTCTTGAACTCGTGCAAAACAGTCTAAAACCCTGTTTTGGTAGACCTATAACATTTTCTTCAAGTACAATTTAGGAGAAATAAGACCATGGTCAAATGCACACATCAACAAGATACATATTGATGGTCTGATATTAATTTTATCAGCTTCCTACAAAATATGGAGGGCATTTTAAGAGGGAAAATTAGACCGATTTCTCAGTACTTAGTAAATTTTTAGCAAATTTCCCAAAACAGTCTGAAGCCTCATTTTGGGAGACCGATAACTTTTTATTCAAGCACGTTTTAGGAGAACTGAAACCATGGTGATATGCACACATAAACAAGATAAAACCTGATGGTCTCATATAATTTTTATCAGTATCGTACAAAATATGGACGTCATTTTACTGAGGAAACTTAGGCAGATTTACCGAAACTAAAACAGTGCAAATCATGCCAGAAAGCACTTTTGGCAGACTAATAACTTCACCTTCATAGACTTTGTTGACAATTCAATCATATTGTTATATGAAAAAGAAAACAATATATATTTCTATATCCTTAGAATAATTTAATTCATCAAATACAAGAGATGGTGTGTATTTTATAGATGTCTCTTACGCAGATTAAGAAGAATTTATACTTGGTCAAATTTTCAAAGTTTCAACAAGAGTTTCAACAAGTTGCCATAAATTTACAAAATTATGAGAGAATTATGTCCAATTTCCATGTATTCTGAAATTTTTCATCTTTAGAGGATGAGAAGAGTTATGATGATTGGATTTCATTTTCTTCTGATTCTTCTAATGCCTGGATATATCTTTCGAAGCATCATCCCAACTTTTAATATTTTCAACATATTCTTGAGTGATGGATCTTTATCATTTAATGACATGTTCTTGATCATATACATGACCTATTTTATTCATGGGGAATCTTTGTAAGATGAGGATTTTATTAAGTGCTTCAGTACTTTCCTTGAATTTCTCATTAATAGTCGGCTGATATTTTGGCCTCTCTTCTTCTCCCTTGAGTTGATAAACTTCATGTTTTAATCTCTTAGCCTCTTTGATGTTATCCATCACTAGCTGTTTTGAATTGTGCAACTCTTCCTGGAGGGTCTTGACTACCTCTTCTTTTCATTTCAGCTCTTCTTGGTGTTTTGATAGTTCTTCTTTCAGATATATGTTCCTTCTTCTACATTTTTCAAGTTCCTCATGAGCACTTATGAGTTTGACCTCTAGGTCCACCTCTCCTTCCAAATCTGAATAATCTTTTGCAACTTGAGTTACTGTCCCTATGCACAAAATTTCATCTTCTCTTATCTCTTCATCTTCATTGTCTTCCATGGAATAGAAGGTTTTCTTCCTTTTATTAAATTTCTTCTTTTGTATGGTTTTACTCTTTTGATCTTCGTTATGTCTTATTTGACATAAAATGCAATACAAAAAATTTCAGTTCATAAAATGCGGGTCTGCAGGTATAGAAATTTATGTCTTATTTGACATAAAATGCAAAAAAAAAAATCAGCTCACAATAAGGTTCCATGGATCTTCATCTATCCCTATGAATTTCATCCTTTTTATCACATAAAATTGCACAACAACAATCACATAATAACTATATGCAAACTGGTCATTTTCATGATTGATGAGCCTCTTTGTGAGGACTAGTGTTTTTTAAGTCACGGGGGATGTCCCCAGTGTCCCTAGAAGATGTATACTACCATGTAATTCAAAATATACATGTCTTATAAGGAAAAACATGTAGAAAATCCCTCTTTGGTTGTCTGTGGACAACTAAGAGTGGGGATAATTATCAAAAAATGAGTTTTGGTGGTTAAGATCAATGCTTATAAGTGATTTTAGAAACAAAAAAAATGAAATAAACGGAAAAGTAGTGTGCCTTCAGTGAAATAAAATTCAAAACAAGTGCATATAGCTACCATAACAAAAGAAACAATTGAACGATACTAAAAGGGATTTAAGTGGATGTTAAATGCTGTAATGTTCAAGGCTTAATGAATCCATGACAATGATTTAAATTCCATCTTGAAAGAACACCCAACCCCGTAAATCTCAGGAAAATTATGTATGCAATTGCAATGTGTTAAATGAACACCCTTGGTGATTTGTAGCTGATGAGAAACCCTTGATTAGTGGTATCCTATAGATCTGTCACTATGCGTATCAACAAACATAGGTCCACTTAATGTTAAGTAGTCTATAGACGTTCTATTAACACCATAAAACAATTCACAAAATTACAGTTTATATAATACGAGCATATGATATTTTTTCCATAGGTCAAACGATGATTCTTTCACGTACTAATCATTCACTTTACTAAAAAATTTAAAAAACAATTTATTTATCTAAATTTTGTAGAAAATGAGTAAATTGCATTTGTGAAGAGAAAAATCAATTTTAGTTTAGAAATATATGAAAAAATACAATTCACCCTTACAGATTTGATTTGGTGTCTCACATCATAAAAACCATGTAACCATTGAGTAATACAATCACATTCCAATGGCGTTAAAATTGCACAACCACTAACTATTGTCAATTTCCACAAACCTATATGTGGGTTTTCTCCCATTTTTATTGGGTATCACATTACCAAAGGTGTTAAAATTGCACAACCAAAACTACTTACAGAAAACTTACTATCCAATGACTTTCTCATACGAGCCCACAATACTTTTTATAAGTACAATAAGTTTAAATAGTTGACTTGCAACCTAGAGTAAGGATATTAAATAACTCATCGTGACACTTTTACATAAGTAACCTTATGCTAATTTTCTTTAGCTGGTTTTTTGAGAAATAAGGAAAATTACAAAGCATTTATCAAATCTTTGCTTCTAACATGATATATATTTAAATCTATGTCTCTGCAAACGCTACAATATTAAAGCTATGGGTTAGTTAATTACTTTTTCATGAGAACCTTATGATAGAGTGCAACACATGCTACAGCATAACTCTACGATAGAGTGCAACACATCCTACAGTTCGTTTTAACATGTTTATACATGTCAAGGTTATTTCTAACTCATATCTATGCTTAAGTGAGAATTTTCTATTTTGGTAGTCATGTTATAATTCTATTTTTGGCAACGACCTTGAATAGAATTATGGTACCCAACAAGTAACTCCAAACAATATACAAAGCATAGATACTTCCTACATTCAAGTTATAAATGCAAAATAATTAAATTTACAGAACCTTGATGCAACCGATAAATGCACACTCAATCAAGCTTGCTCCTCTTACAATAACATTTCAAGAATAGAATCCCAACCAAATCTTCCATAACTACAAGTGAATAGGCTAGTACCTTTCAAACATGTGATCTCCATTTGTCTCAGTATCATCAACACCATAAAATTGCTTGTTAGCTTCGAAAGCAAGAGCTTCAAGATTTGGAGACGAACCAAATGTAGGAGGTGGATGAGCACTGAAAATTCAAGAAATGCTTGTTTACAAGAAAAATAAATAGGAATTGAATAGAATCAGAGACAAAAGTTTATAATAAGACAAAAACAACTATAAACAAAGGAATAGAAGATGACAAATCAACACTTTGTTGAAGGTTCCGAAAATAAGCAAATAATGATTTTTATGTATAAGAATAGCATAACAAAAAGTTGCAAAAAGGTAGTAATAAGATATATTCTTCAATGTACATTAACATTACTTTTGCGAGGACATATTAGTGGGTGATAGTAAATTTTATCTATTGTTCCTATCATTTGACCCAATGAGATAAACAAGTATCCACCATAGGATGGTCGACCTCGGAAAAATATAAGATTTTTGCATACAATGGACCATGAAATCTTAACTCTTGGCTTGGAGGAACTTCACATCAATGAAGAAGAGAATCCCAAGAGAGATTAATGCTATGGATTCATTGGGAGTTTGCATGAGATTAGAGGAATCTCTAGCTGATTATGACCCAAGTCTGTGAGAGTTTTTATATTGTGCATACGCTAGCCGAGTATATTTTCAGAAGAGTTAATTTTCACACAAGCCTTGTGTTAAAAACCTGCAGAATGGTTGTTACCTGTGTAATCTTAATGAAATTATTGATTTGTTTTATACACTGAATATGTTTATGTTTGTCAACTCTAATCACGAAAAGGGAAATTAGTATCAAGATCGAAGAATGCATAAATTTACATTTCCACATAGCATATGCTGTGTTTTCTGACCCCTTTCAAACCATGAAATATTAAAGAAACTTACAAGATAACAAGAAAGCCAGATCCAAGTTATTACATACATTTGAAAAAAAATTGACTATCAATATGGGTTTTTTTACTCTAAATAAAATATTTTGTCAAATACTTTCATAGGGTAAACCAAATAGTGCGTAGCAACATTTTCTAAATGATTACAAAGGACAAGCAAATGGTGTTTCCATCCTTTAGAAGCAACAGAGTCCAAACATATACATTTTGTTTAAAAACATCCTATACACTACAATATTGTTTATAACTAGAATTATGTACACTACAATCCTATAAGACAAATGAGTGTTGAGGAGCTTTAGTGACTTTTTCAGCAGAAGGCAAATTTATGAGGCTTATAGCCTTGTTTAGGCGCTTCACAAGAATAGTTAAATGATTTTGAATCTTTTCTGACTCAAGGTCCTACACAAATAAATACACCAAGTATCTTATGACATCCTCACTCTAAAAAAACTCCATGCATAGAAGTATCATCCTCAAATAGAAATATTGATTTAGTATTCAATATAATGAAAACTAGAAAATTAAATTTCTTTACGTGACTGCCAAACTGTACGATACCTTTTAAATGGTCAATCTTCAACTGTAAGAAATTGTATTTCACAACATCCACACTAAGCTTATATACAACAACAAAATCAGAAAATGGTATCATCTTTCAACGGGATGTGATTTTCAATGTTTGATACACTTGTGATACTTGGAATATGCAAGGGTTAAGCTTAGAAAACGTTCTAGTGTAAATAATAAATATAGTGTAAATACTAAATATAGTACTGAGATCTAGTTGAGTTTTTGCATCGAAGAGATGCATTCTACACCCCAGTAGGGGAGAGATGTGTAACTCTTTCCATGCTCATCTTAGAGCTGACACATGTCCTTTATAAAAAATAATAATAAAATATTAAAAATAACTTGTTGGCTTGAATTAAATTTAAATTATTTAGAATTGAATATATATAAAACAACATAAATTAGATAAACTAAAACCATAAACATTGGATTACACGTTTTCACTCTAAAAAAAGATTTGCACCTTAAATATTTGATCCCTTTGGGTCCTTCGTAGATCCCCTTTTAGATGGATCTATGTTGGTTTAGTAGACAAATGATAACTATATAAAACTTCCAACACCAAGAGAAAGAAATAAATCAAAATGCTAGTTGTCAGGCCATAATTTAATACAAAAGAATGAACTGAATTCATTAAAAGTTACTCCCATGAATTCTCTAAGTTGTAAAACTCTAAACTTTTGTCCACATGTACAAATCAAAAGTTCTAACACTACAAAATAGTTAAGAGCATGACCAAAGGAGAGTAAGTAATAAATATCACATGTTGTAACACTCTCAAAGTAGTTAGCCTTTCTAAAGCAGGGAATGTGAATTCTCTAAGTTGTAAAACTCTAAACTTTTGTCCACATGTACAAATCAAAAGTTCTAACACTACAAAATAGTTAAGAGCATGACCAAAGGAGAGTAAGTAATAAGTATCACATGTTGTAACACTCTTAAAGTAGTTATCCTTTCTAAAGCAGGGAATGTGATGCACTGCTAGGACAGAGAAGCTGAAGACAATTTGTGACTATGTTTAGAGAGTTTGCCTAGCAGTGGCTGAACCTTTTCAGCAAGATCTAAAAGGTGGAAATCATTTTCCTATAGATGATACAAATCCTTCACTTATTGTAGAACATATGTGAGGAAACCTTTGGAAACCTGACACACAATGAAGACACCAGTTACACCTTAAAAAAAGTACATTAATGAAAAGGTATGGTTTCCAAATTTCAAGGTGTGGTTTCCAAATTTCAGTACATTATACAACGACCTTCACTTATTGTAGAACATATGTGAGGAAACCTTTGGAAACCTAACACACAATGAAGACACCGGTTACACCTTAAAAAAAAGTACATTAACGAAAGGTATGGTTTCCAAATTTCAAGGTGTGGTTTCCAAATTTCAATACATTATAATCAGTGTATAGCATGTTAAAACACAAAACTGTGCGAGCATAGAGCACATAGTAGAATAGTGGTTCTCTGATTTCTAAGCAACTTAAAAGAAAAGGCATTTCAATTCAAGATTTAGATGCTGGGTGTGATAAATGCAGAAACCAAATACATATATTAGAAGACAAACTGGAAAAACTGTAAAAATATTAGAAAGACGTATACATAAGCATACATCTCATACAACATCATACTCAAGCCCTTCTTTTGAATACCCTACCATTTCTTTGGTGTTGTTTTTAGGATCCAAACTAAATCCGAAAATCCTAGCCATTATTAAACTCCTCTCCTTCTCATTCTCTAGTACGAAATGGTGCGCTCCATACTTGTAATCATATGGGATAACATAAATGGCAGCCAACAATACCGATGATGCCATCAGCTGCAAATCCTTCCATGTCAAGTTTTTATTGTAGCTTTTTTGAAGGATATAAAGCTTGTACCATGCATAGCCATCAAACACCTGATATTCAAACTGAATCAAGGTATGGTCAACTCATCAATCACAACATTTATTACAAAGGGCTTTGCAAGAGCAACATGTCACTTACAAGAGTAGAACCTGGGTGGGGAGGGTAACCTTCATTCTTCCCAACCACCCAAGCTACATCCATTTGACTACTAGGAGTCTTCTTAACCATGCACATAACACCATGAATATCTTCTATAGAGCAAAAAGCTTCATGCATATCAAATGATGTAAGTCCTAAGAAATAGTATAAGGAAAAGCAAATCGACATGTTAAACTTAGTTCACCAACCTTCCATAGCTCAAGCTCAGTTGCAGCCTTCAGTTTCTCAAACCGTGTATCAAGGTAAAGCCGCAAAGTCTCAGGTACATTCAGATCAGGTCTGTCTCTTTGATCCCTATACTTATTCAAATTGACTAGGTAATTCTGAATTATCTCAGAAAGCCGTGGGAACTTTGTTGTCCGCTTATATTGCAAACAGAAATGGAAATCTCGATGTGCACTTATCTGTACATCCAATTAGGATTGTAGTCAGACATAACAGAATGATGACCTAATTCAAAAATATTTTAATAACGACATTTATATTACACAAAACCAACCCAATCGTTTTTATTTTTATAAAAAATCTGTTGTTATATCCAATATCAATTTCTTGTGTTAGGAGGGATGTATAGCATGTGTCTCTGTTGTCAATGATTAAGTTGACACTTAAACTCCTATACTAAAGATGTTAGGGTGAATCAATGACAATGCATCCACTGTTGGGATTAGAATCGATCATTTGGAGTTGTTAGTGAGAGCTTCAAGTGAAATCCAAATTTTCACCATAGTTAGCTATTACAAGCAACACCGGCTTGACAACGATTAATACAAAATACATCACAGACTGTTTCATCTATTCCATCACAAATATATTTAACTAGTTCTTACAGCATATAATACTTCAAGCTTTGGATTATTGCGAAGAACTTCAAGCACAGTCCTATACGTTTCCCAGAGAAACTTAAACCAGGGGGTAACCAGCTCCCGGTCAGACCTGTGATTCCCTTTCTCTCCACTGAGATAAATAAGCATCAAGTCCTCTGGCCTCCTCTCTTCCTCTAACTCCTCAACATCAAGAGAAATCTCAGAATCCTGTGCTTGAGCTTGAGCTTCTTCAGCCTTCCCAGTAGAGAGACGGAGGAAATACTTGATAACCTCCTCCAATGAACCGACAATAACTTGTTGGCATACAATAAGATACTGAATAAGCCCATCCTTTGCAAGCCTGCCACTCCTCGTGTCCACACAAAGTTCCACATATTTGAACATTATCTTTTCCAGATATTTTTTTCCATCCTCTGTATTGTTTAGACGTTAACAAGTCATGAAGATGGTGTCTGGATCTCTTAACAAAGCATTCCATTCCTTTAAATTAGCATATTTTCCCACTTTCTTGGCAGGAGATACTTCAGGAAATCCCAAAGTTACCACCTCCTTCTTAAGCTTTACTCGCACGTTATCCCAAGGAAAGGGGGCATCATCACCTGCTCCAAGCGGAGACTTACTAGAATGCCCATGATGAATAACCTCATCCTCTGGACCAGCAGGAGACTCATTCTGCCTCAAGCCCTTCAGGCAGCTGTATGCTTGAATAAATTCCAAGACTTAACTGAGTCTCGTGTCCCACATATACTTCCGTTGATGCCTTCGGGTGCCAGAAATATGCCTCCTCAGACACGTAATTCTTCACATAGCTCAAATATGCCTCCTGAGACACGTAATTCTTCACATAGCTCCCTCGGAGGGCTGCGCATCGCGGAATGGTCTAGAAAATCTGCATACTTGTAAAACTTGTATAAATCAGCAAAAGTGAGGGCATGGGAGGATCTACCTTTGTTCACGAGCTAGTGCTTGACAGCCTCCGCCATGGCCGCATGGATGGATTTATCGGGATTCCCACAATCAACGTTGAAAGTTGAGTTTGAAATTTTCATTCATACCTAAAAGGATATAATCTTTTTGGCATCCCTTGCTTGAGCTCTAGTATTCCCAAATGATGATGGAAAATGTCCATTGTTGCCTCTCATAGAAGCTTTCCAATAGAAGCTTTCCTAATGATACGGGTCACGTATGGTATCCCACTCATGATTTCAATTACATGGGGTTATGGTGTTAGAGCGCTATGACCTTGTCTCTTTTGGTCAAAGGTTAAGTAGCCTATGGAAATTATGGATTGCATGCAAAATATTTCTAAAATATTTCTATTGTTTTGTAGAGACGGCCTAGAAGAGATATTGATCATGTTTGAAGAGTTTGAAGAGCTTTATAGAATCCTTGTTTTGGTTATGGACTCCGAGTTTGGAGGCCTTGTTATGATCCTTTGAATATTTAAGATTATTGGTCATTTCAACAATATTTGGGCACTGTAAAGAAAAACCATGAATTCCACTACTTTTAAAATGTTTGTTACATTGTGATTTCCCTTTCATTTGAAAGATGATTTCATTTGCATCAGATCTAAAGTTTTAGGTTGTGGTATTCCCTTTAAAATGGGTAAGTGAACTTCGTTGATAAATTTTGCTCTCAAATTATGTACTCTATTTTGTCTTTTGGGCCATCGTTTTGTTGTTTTATGATACTTTTGTGGTGTATTTTTGATGGCATTGTGTGCAGTAGTTATGTGAGATTGAAGGTCCACTCTTGTTTTTTTGGGTACCTTCTTTTGGTTACTAATAGAGTCATTTTTCTTTTGGGAATTCTTTGACCCATCTTGTGCTCATTTTAAGGATTTTGGTCTCATAGCCCCTCTTCTTTTCAATATTTTTGTAGTGGTCCATATTTTTTGTGACCTCCAATTCCCCATCTTTGTGCTCCTTGGATGTGGTTACATGCTCATTTTGATTGTTGGCGCTCTCTTTTTTGACACAAGCTTTTATTTTTTGGACACTTCTTTGGTGTCCTTTTTATGGGAGCATTGTCTTCCTTGTGGGTGTATAAAATTGCATAAGCCCCTCATATTGTAGTTATCATTGTAACCTAGGTGCCTCTACCCACATAATAAACTCTAGTCACCACCATCACATATGTTGTTATATACTTTAACTTGATCTCTTCATTTTGCATGCATGATAGGTGGTTGTACCTCTTTGAGATCCATCATTTGATAGTATCCCAAACCACACCACATGCTTGTGTTACTGCTTTCCTTGAATAAATGAAGCTTCTTTCTCTCAAACTCAAACACAATACCACCAAGGGTGTTTCTCCTACCATATGGGACCTCATGTAGATGTCATGTCATTTCCACCTTAACAAGCCACATGGACTTCACTTGCACATGGACCCTTTTACACATTAACATATGACTAACTTGACACACAAATGATGTGTGGCATCATTGTATATCGATACATCATCCCTCACATACCATGTGGAACCTGCACATATTATGACACATCGGTTTTGTGCTTCCTCTGTACTTAAGTGTTGGGCATTGGCCACCACCTAACAAGAGGTGGGACATTGTGTTTCACTACAAAGAAAACTCCACACCGAGATATCTCTATATCATAGAATAAAACATACCACACCCTTTGGTGGAATTGAATCCTAAGAAGGGGAATATCACCGCCCCCTCTTAACCAACCAGTCAACTCCTTGATGGTGATAAAAACATATATGTATATATCAAAGTTGAGCATTAGTAGTTATGTGTGTCAAATTCAAGATGGATAAATGACTCATTGGATAAATATCCAAGAGCACATTGGATAAATACTTTAGAATGGTAGTATTTCCTCTTAGTAGATTTAGTTGTCGTGGATTCTAAACAATAATTTTATACATTCTTATCTATTTGTGTACCTATCAAGTTATGAACACATTGGCAAAGATCGAAGAAAAAAAATCATTCATTTGTTTTTCTCATAAAAGTTGCAAGTCATCCATACACTCCAAAGGATATATTTTTCAAAATATGACAATAATAAATAATTTGAATCACAATACAACACTTTTTGTTTTGACTTGCATTTTCTTAGATAAACTAGGTGGACTCTCCTTGGGATGAGTTTTGCCTCCACTGATTTTTGTCTATCATGTTTACTTTTAAACTTTAATCTGTAGTTTTATCAATTAAACATCACAATAGAATCTTAGAAAGGAAAAAATTGTACATTACATTACAAATTCCATAAACACTCTCCCATGATTTTTCTAATTGATGTTGTTGTTGGTTGAATATGATGTTACACCATTCTCTATTGGAAGGATAATTACTCTTTCTTAGTTGGAAGGGTAAACTTCAATTTTTTTGAACTTTACACTTTAAGCTTCTAGGAAGGGATCAAATTTGAATATGCTTCCTCGGGGTCGATAGAATGACCATTGAATCGTTGACAATAGAAGAAAACGAGTGGAAAAACATTAGCAATACAAATCTGTAAAATCTCTACGTGAACACTTCATTCCCATTACCATAATTTTTTTTGTAGATCATCTCAAGCTCAAGCCCAAGCCAAATCCCATGCTTCAGAAAAAGCGACAAGAAATGGAAGACAATTTTTGGAAAGCATTACAGAGTTCTCTGGAAGAATTTCTAAATTTGGTGGAGAAACATTTGTAAATGTCAGAAAAAATATGATCTAAACACCCTATTATAGTCACTGACTAATAAACCATCATCCAGTTCCAAGATCTGTGATTCTCACTCCCTATATACAGCTCAGGAAATTTTCTCCTTTGAAAATTTATCCAATAGTCATGGCGAGGAGGATGTGGAAGAAGGAAATGAAATTTAAAAAAAACCCTCCCCATAGAATAAGCAGAGAAGACGGATCACCAGAAGTCAGAGGAGTCCCATAGACAAATATGCATTTTCTCATGCCAATTTGTTCTCCATTGTACATACATTACATGATGAGATGGTTCGTGGTGGCATGTGCCCATTTCAAATCCTTGTGTGTGATGCACACTAGTCTACATTGATGGATTTACTAGACAATATGCCATCTATGGATGTTTGGAGAAATCCAATAGGTTTCTCCATGAGGTTTTCCTTGGAAAAAAGTAGGGGTCATTTAGAGGTTATCAAGGGTTATTTACTAGTAAGCATGGATTATTTAGGGGTAATTAGTAGTCAAGTAGGGGTCATTTTGGTGCAATGAGTGATAATCAGGGGTAATTAGTGGCCAATTATGAGGTTAATTACGGGTCAATTATATAATAATTAGTGGTTTATTTTAGTAGTCTTTGATAAGATGGATATTGAGAGCATATCTGAAAAAATATATTTAGTGGTGGTCCTTCTAACAACCCCCCGCAAAAGTCATGAGAATTGAAGTTTTGGAGGCAGTCTTTAAAAAACCACCTCCAAAAGTAAAATTCTATGATTTTATGGGGGTTTCCAAAAAACCTCCTTGAAACATATATTTAGGAGTATCCTTTCACACCCCCCTGGTAAACCTCGTGAGAATTTAACAATTGGAGGTGGTTTTTTAGAAAACCATCATCAAAAGTTCAATTCTCAAGACTTTTAGAGGGATTTTTTTTTAAAACCTCCTTGATACTGACTTTAGGCCTTGTCTTTAAAAAAACCCCTCCAAAAGTCATCAGAATTAAACTTTTTGGGGCAGTTTTAAAACAACCACCACCAAAAGTCTAATTCTATGGACTTTAGGAGGGGGGGGGGGGGGGGGGGG
>LPNX010442674.1:21688-45797 GCA_001517045.1 Pseudotsuga menziesii
AAAGTTCAATTCTTATTACTTTTTTTTGGTGGGGGGGGTTCTAAAAACCGCCCCCAAAAGTTCAATTCTCGTGACTATTTTTTTGGGGGGGTTCTAAAAACTGCCTTCAAAAAAATCTTTAGGGGAGGGGTCTTTTTACCTGCACCCCCCCGAAAAGTCTTGAGAATTGGACTTTTGGTTGCAGTTTTTTTAAAACCACCCCCAAAAGTCCAATTCTTGGGACTTTTGAGGGGGTTTTTTAAGAACTGCCCCCAAATACCTAAAAAAAAATTGGGGGGGGGGGGAGGGGGTATCAAAATCGCCTCAAGCCAAAACCGCCCCCAAAAGGGTATTTTGTTGTAGTGAATGACCCCTACTTACCCTTAATTGACACATAAATACCATTAATTACGCTTGGTTAAGCCTTAATTGACCCCTAATTAACACTAATTAACCCCTAGTTATCCCATAATTGACCCCTTATTAACCCCTAATTACCACTAATTACCCAATAATCATCCCTAAATGACCCTTAATTACCCATAATCGACAACACATCACCCCTATATTATCACTAGTTAACCCCTAATTACCCTTCATTAACCCATAATTACACATAAATGGCCCCTAACTATGCGCAGGGCTTGAGTCCATCATATAGGAATGATAGAGGGAACTTTTGGCTTATGAGTGAGATATGGTGGCCAATTTGGGATGTATAACCCCATGAAGGGTTTCTTATAACTAGGCCATAGTTTCAGATTAAAATCTAGGGTCTAAGTTCATATCACTTCTTCTATGTTCCATGGGTCATGTAGTGCCCCAAAAACCTAGACATGCCTTGTATAGGAAATATTTAACATATGAGTGAGATATGTCCATAATTTTGAGAATTAACATACCAAGGATGGTTCTCAATTCCAATGCCATGGTCTAGGGATAAAAGGTGAGGTACTAGGCCATAACATATATTTCTATGGATCTCACATGCTAGGTTTTTCTCCTCGGGTCATCACACATGTTGTTAATACATAACCTTTGGCCTACGAGTTTGGTATGGTGGTGATTTCAAGGTTTTAAATACTTGATATGTTTCTTGGGGATAAAGGGCATAGTTTGGTGCAAAATCCCAAGTTCTAATCCATGGAATCTATCTCTAACCCTTACATGTCATGTGTGGGGCCTTAATCCCCAACACAAGCCATGCATAGGAAATCTATGGCATGTGATTAAGATGTCGTGTAACATTTGAAGCTAGGTTTAATACACTAAGGATGGTTCTAACGAAACAATTCATGGCACAAGGTGAAGATCTATATTTTTATTCCATAACATGTGGCTTTTGGGTTATACATAGGCCATCCATGAGGCCATAGCCCATATTTTTCCCTATGACATAAATATAGTGGCAATTTTTAGATTTGTCCCATTATGGACACCTCTTGGTCATTAATCAGTCATTTGATACCAAAACTCATGTTTTTGAGATAAAACATTTGTTAATGGGGCTCGTTGTATTTGCATAATAGCCCACGGCATTGCATACGGCCTATGTAGGGAATCCTTAGCCTACATGTGATATGTGGATGCCACATTTAGGAGGGGAACACTAGGGATGGATATTGAGGACCGTTCCACGGTATAAGGAAAAATATAGGACCTTATGTTGTCATGATCCTTGTGTTGTTCTCGTATACACATAGTTACTTTACCTTACAAGTGAGATATGGTGGTGATTTCAATATGTGTAAGATTGATAAGGATGATTATTGTGGCCTATAACATGGTCCGTGAACTAAATTTAGGGTCTTATGACATATTAATTTTCTATGGGGTTGATGGTCCATGCATGTTAACCTATACTACCACATAAGAACTACATATGGAGTCTCTATCCTAGATGTAACAATGTGGCTCATGAGTGATGCATTGTAAGGCCTTGAGACAACACATAATATCTATGGAGGGAATATTCTTTCAACTACAAGTGGGATATGTTTTTATTTTTAGATTTATAACATCGATAATGGATCACTTTCCCCACACCATGGCATAATAGGGTTTTAATTTATGGCCTAAGTTCACACCATTTTTTTATAGGGTCATGTACCATCATGATTCCCTTGACTATCACATATCATGAATCTGCTTGGAAAATATATAGTCTAGACGTGATATATGGTCATGATTTTGAAAACTTTCCTGTAGGGGATGGTTCTTGATGCATGACCTAAAATATAGTCAAAACTATGGTCTTAGGGTGTAGCATTTTCCTCGAGATATCATGCTCCATACGTGGGGCCCCAAATTACCACCACAATCCCTCCATAGGCAATATTTAACATGTAAGATGGTTATGGTCATGGCCATTTTGAGGTTTAGAACAACATGGATGGTTATAAATGATACCAAAGTAAAGGTTTCATGAGCCATAATTTGTGGGGTCATTAACCACTACATAGTCATGGGAAATTTGTCACATGAGTAGGATAATGTCTCCATTTAAAGTTTGTTACACCAAGTTAAGTTCAATGCCAAAAATGTAGGTTGTTGGGTCAAAAAATTTAGTGTACTCTAAGGCTCTTCAAGGGCACTAGGAATGGTTCTCATGGCCTGAGCTATCATTCATGGACAAAATTTAGGGCCTTGTCGATGACGATGCTTATGATGAAGATTAAATTTTTATTTTGATTAGGGTTTGGTTAAGGGGTTAGGGTATTTAGGCATAAGGGTTTTATAAGGAGTCAGGGTTATGGTTTAACGAGGTTATGGTCACTATGGTCATTATGGTCACATTAGGGGGTTTAAAAAACCACCTCCAAAAGTCATTAGGATTGGACTTTTCTTTACCTATCTTGATAGTTTGGGATAAAAGGTTTTACATAATTCAATGCTTAGTTATTAGTGGTTTTAGTGGTCAGGTTCCTTATGGTCACGTTATGATGTATGCATTGTGGAAAATACATAGTCACTATGGTCACACTATGGTAACTATGGTAACCTTAACTAGAAAATTAAGGGCTTTAGGGGTTAGGGATTAGTTTGGTAATGGGTAAGGGGAGTTATAAGGATTTAGGGTTATAATTCAATGGGGTTATGGTCACTATGGACATTAAGGTCGCACTAGGGGGATTAGGAGTTAGGTGTATAAGGAGGTTTAGGTTTAAGGGGTCAAGTGATTAGGTATTAGGTTTTTTAGTGGTTATGCACCTTATGGTCATGTTATGTCATATGAATGTGTTACATAATATACATATTCACTATGGTCATTATGGTCACATTTAGTGGTTAGAGGCCTTAGGAATTAGGGGAATCATGGGTTAGGATTTAGTGCGTTAAGTGATTAGGGGATATGGGTTTATGGGGCTTATTAAGAGTTAGGATTAGGTTTGAATGGATTTATGGTCACTATTGTCACATTTAACGGTTAGGGACCTTAGGGGTTATGGTTTAAGGGGTTAAGTGGTTAGGGGATTTGGAGTTATGGGTTTATCATTTTCATATCCATCATCATCGTCGTCCTCATTGTCATTGTTTTCATCATCATTTTTGGATATAATATGCATATACAATTTTTGAGTTTCGGTGCATATCAACATCCTCTCACAACTCACTTGAATTACCTTTAAACCCCCACTAACCAAACCACTCTTTTTTTGTAAAACAAAAGCATACTTTTTGGCTCACCTTGTAGGTTCCACTATAAGGGGATAGGCCAATTATCCAATCCTTTTTGAATCTAATGCCTAGAAGAATAAAATAACCTATTTCGAATTAATTTGAGAAGAGGGGATCTTCAATAAGAATTTGATTTAGCCTATCTACAATGTGAATCAACCCTCCACACCAATTGTTCGAAATGAACATGACATTTTTTGGAAATACATACACAAATGATCAATGGTCTAAAAGGTCTAGGAGAATATAGCTTGCCGCATCCAACCTTTACACTCACCCTTTCTTTTCAAATAGGGACTTTGCTATGGTTAAGTATTCTCTAATGATTGAATGTTCCTAATTGGAGAGGACCTTAATCATAGATTAAGTTTTCCAAACATTAATCTGAATTTGTGAACGATCAATGAACCCATACACATTAGTTATATTTCCCTTTACCCTTGAGTCTAAAGTATAAATCACTATGAATCCATCATTAGGTGGTAAGTTGGTTTTCTACATCCATTTTTATGGGATCCTACATCATTGCCATAACTCTTGAAAATCCTCTTAGTACTGCAGTCGAGGAATCACATCCTCCCCATATCAGTTTGGTGAATTTATACATGTTATACATTTTTCATTTTGTTTCTTGAATAAACACTAAGTATAGCTTTTCTACTCTTATTTTGTTTCTTAGGTGCATTATTAACCCTCATGTTCCACAAGAGAATTCTCATTTAGAAGGCCTAGGCATTTGAAGAAATGTCTCCTTAAGTGAAGTTGTTTGTCTTGGGTTCATTAATTTCTCCCTGTTCTCCTTCAATCTATCATTGCCAAGTTTCTCCCCTCATCCCATCTTAGAATTTTTCAACTTTGTGGGATTTGTGTATATTCATGATTTCGTAAGGGAACTTGACAATCCTTCAACATTTCTATCCTCCCATTTCCATTTATCATGTGCTAGTGTATATTCACCAGTTGCTAACTTGAAAGGGAAATTATAAATGTTTTGTTATAATGTGAAGATAATAAATCCATGTCCACTTCTTCCACATCCTCCTTTTGCACTCAATTCTAATTTATATATCTTCTTTATGCTCTCTTTTCCTTTTTCAGTATCAAGCTCATTTGCAATATTACTATATTACCATTGCCACAATCTCATTCCTTATCCTCTATTGATTCTATTTCTTTGGTCTTGTTTATATATTAAATTCATTTAGTTTCATGTATATAGCCTCTTTTTTGTCTCCTAGTTATTTTTTCTTCCTCCTCCCCTCCTTGGATATGATTTTGATTTGTTGTTTCATTAGTGTGTATTGTATCCTTCATTATTAAGTTCTCTTTAGTTTCATTATGTCCTTTATTGTCTTCTTTACTTATTCCTTGAGATTGGGTTTAGATCCCTCTTCCATATTCTCATGGTTATTCACTTCATGAGTGAGTTTAATGAAGCAAGGGATGTTGGTTTGGGTTTCTTAGTGGCACCCCCTTCCCTTTCCTCTAAAATACTACACAACCATCATAGTTCCTATTTCCATTCTCCTCCACTTTCACATGCTTAACATTAAGTAGGTTGTCCCATAGTTAATGGAAATGCTAATTCCATTTTATGTTAGTGAAAGGGGATATTCCCATAGTCTACATTTTGGACCCATCCATTGTCCATATAGTGTATATTTTGGATCATGACATGAAAAAGTCATCTCCTTCAAAGGTACACTTTTGAATTAATTTGAACTTTAAGAATCCATCCTTATTGTCTATCTAAATTGATAAGGCCACCTTGGGACTTGCTTTTAAACTTTCCCTCTAGTGTCAAGGAATACTACTACCTAGTCGATGGGTTCATGGGAAAGGGTAATAAGTTATGAAAAACATTAAATGATAAATATTATTATGATAAATAAAAGTTTCGGTGTCTATATTATTGGTCATTAAGGTTCATTCCTATGATACATTGTTGTGGTTCACCTTATGATATAGATAAAAATAGATTTCCTATCGGACCTCATAAATATGTTTTTTCTTTAATTTAAAATATGGAATGAAACATGTTTTTTCATTCTAGTTCTAGTATAATATGTTCGAAGCAAAACCATTAGTGTCTAGGCCAAAACCCAGATATTCTATCATTTTTTTTCAATCCCTTTCAATCTCCAAGGAAGAGAATAACTTTGTAACATACATCTGTATAGAAACATGGTAATAATTTGACTCACCAAGTTAATCATCCTCGATAAGGAAATTGGTCCCAAAAAGGTAACTGGTCTCAAAGAATTGTCACAATTGAATCGGTCTCAACTAGTAAATCGGGCTATTGGAATCGGGTTCAAATAACCCATACTCTGACTACCAACTCTCGACAATTAATGATTGTCAAAGAACCCACGTAAAGATTATCGACTAATAAATATAATGCTAGTTTTCTATAATCCGTTGTTCCTCCATTCCAATTCCACTAATCTATTGACTTGTAATAGTTCCTCGATTTATATATGTAGCACTTATAATGGAATCAGGATTAAATTTCAACACTATGTTTCGATCAGAGTCTGAATTTTGTTAATGGACTGAATGAACACTACCATTCCTTGGTTTTCTGAACCATGATGGTATTTCAGAGAAGTTTAGGAGATAGGAGGAGGTAAGGTCAGACACTTACTTTCCTTAATACAAAGCTACCTTTTTTTACTAGAATTACCAATTAAAGGCCTCCTATTTTCTATCCTTTCAACTGATACACTTGCATTCTCTATCACACCTTGACACGTCTATGAATTTAGCTATACCTCAATAAATAATGACATTAAGAACGGGCCATTTTTGGGGTTAGTTAAGTTTCCAAATTTCTTAGGTTTTCTTTTGTTTGCTTATAATTTTTCTAACCACAAGTAAATTTAAAGTAGTATGTTGAGAATCTTTAATCTCTTTAGCATTAAGTACAAGTATCGGCATGAGTTACTATGTCATAATATATTTTAACTCGTATATCTTCATCTCTCTTAGTATAGAGAAAGGATCCTACTATGCATGAAGAAGAGAACTCATTCCCGGGAGTCATCGCTGATAGAAAATAGTCACTAGTCATTTATGGGTTGGGATACTCAGATACCTGGGCTACTCAATCCACTAGGTTGGGATAATCGAATCATACCTCCTAACACAAGAAGTTGATATTGGATGTAGCAACAGTTTTTTTATAATAAAAAAAATGATTGGGTTGGTTTTGTGTAATATAAGTGTTGTTATTAAAATATTTTTGAATTAGTTCATGATTCTGTTATGTCTGACTACAATCCTAATTGGATGTAGATATGACTACACATCAAGCTTTCCATTTCTGTTTGCAATATAAGCAGACAATAGAGTTCCGCTGGCTTTGTGTGATAATTCAGAATTACCTAGTCAATTTGAATGTACCTGAGACTTTGCAGATTTATCTTGATACACAGTTTGAGCAATTGAAGGCTGCAAATGAGCTTGAGCTATCGCAGGTTGGTGAACTAAGTTTAACTTGTCATTTTTATTTTCCTTATACTATTTATAATGACTGGCATCATTTGATATGCATAAATATTTTTCTCTCTATAGAATATATTCATGGTCTTATGTGCATGGTTAAGAATATTCCTATCCCGCAATTGATGGAAATATAATATTCAAAGCTATATTGGGTACCAGAAAGTCATTTGTATCATGACTATGCATGGTACAAGCTCTATATCCTTAAAAAAATATACAATAAAAACTTGACACAAAAGGATTTGCATATGATGGAATCATCTGTATTGTTGGATGCCATTTCTGTTATGCCATATGATCACAAGCATGGAGCTCACCTTTTTGAACTGGAGAATGAGAAGGAGAGGAGTTCAAGAATGTCTTGTATTTTGGGATTTAGTTTGGATCCTAAAAATGAAAACAAAGAAATGGTAGGGTATTTAAAATAAGGGCTTGAGCATGATTTTGTTTGAGATTTTTTTCTTATGTATACTTCTTTCTAATATTTTGAGAGTTCTTCCATTTATATGTATTTGGTTTCTACAGTTATCACACCCACCATGTATTTCTGAATTGGTAAGTATAGTATCTAAATATTTATCTTCTTAAGAATTTTAATAATCAAATTGAAAGGCCTTTTATTTAAGTTGTTGAGAAGTCAGAGAACCCCAATTCTACTATGTTCTCTCTGCTCACACATTTTTTTGTTTTAACATGCTACACAATTTTGATTATAATGTAATTAAATTTGGAAACCATACCTTTCGTTAATGTATCTTTTTTTTGTAACTGGTGCCTTCATTGTGTGTCAGGTTTCCAAAGGTTTTGTGAAATATGTTCCTCAATAAGTAAAGCATTTGTATCATCTACTAGAAAATTATTTCCACCCTTTAGATCTTATTGAAAAGGTTCAGCCACTCCTAGGAAATCTCTCTAAACTTAGTCATAAATTGTCTTCAGCTTCTCCTGTCCCAGTAGTGCAGAACATTCCTTCTTTATAAAGGCTAAGTACTTTGAGAGTGTTACAATAGGTGAGATTTATTACTTACTCTCCTTTGGTCATGGTATTTACTATTTTGGAGTATTATAACTTTTTATTTGTACATATGGACAAACATTTGCACTCTTACAACTTAGAGAATTCATGGGCGTAATTTTTACTGAATTCAGTTCATTATTTTGTATTAAATTATGGCATGACAACTAGTGCTTAGATTTATTTCTTTCTCTTGGTGTTGGAATTTTTATATAGTTATCATCTGTATACTAAAAAGCACAACTCAATGGCAATCATTGATTGCTATATTTAGTATTTACGCTCTACGGTTTTCTAACCTTAACCCTTACATGGTCCAGGTATCACAGGTGTACCAAACAATGAAAATCACATCCCTTTCAAAGATGGTACCGTTTTCTGATTTTGTTGTTGTAGAGAAGCTTAGTGCAGATGTTGTGAAGTACAATTTCTTACAGTTGAATATTGACCATTTAAAATGCATTGTACAGTTTGGCAGTCAAGTGAAGAAATTTAATTTTTTGGTTTTCATTATATTGAATACTAAATCAAGCTTCCCCTTTGAGGATGATGCTTCATGTGCATGGAGTGATTTTGAGAGTGAGGATACCATAAGCTACTTGGTGGATTTATTTGTGCATGACCTTAAGTCAGACAAGATTCAAAATCATTTAATTATTCTTGTGAAGCGCCTAAACAAGGTTAGAAGCCTCATAAATTTTCCTTCTGCTGAAAAAGTTACTAAAGCTCCCCAACACTCATTTGTTTTGTAAGATTGTAGTGTACATAATTCTAGTTATAAACAATATTGTAGTGTACATGATTCTGTTTCTACAGATAATTTATATGTTTGGATTATGTTGCTTCTGAAGGATGGAAACACCATTTGCTTGTCCTTTGTCATCATTTAAAAATTGTTGCTACTCACTGTTTGGTTTTCCGTATGAAAGTATTTAACATAATATTTTATTCATAGTAAAAATTCCCCATATTGATAGTCACCAATAGCAACATTTTTTTCAATGTATTTAATAATTTGGATTGGGATTTCTTGTTATCTTGTAAGTTTCTTTAATATTTCATGGTTTGAAATGGGTAAGAAAACCCCAACACATGCTGTGTGGAAATGTAATTTTAGGCATTCTTCGATCTTGATACTGATTTCCATTTTCTCGAGTCGAGTCAAACATAAACATATTTAGTTTGTAAAACAAATCAACAATTTAATTCGGATTACACAGGTAACACCCATTCTGCAGGTTTTTAACAGAAGGCTTGTGTGAAAATTAACTCTTCTGAAGATAGACTCAGCTATATGAAATCTGGAGTGTATGCACAATATCAAAACTCTCACGGACTTAGGTCATAATCAGCTTGAGATTCCTCTAATCTCATGCAAACACCCAATGAATCTATAGCTATAATCTCTCTTTTGGGATTCTCTTCTTCATTGATGTGAAGTTCCTCCAAGCCAAGAGTTAAGATTTCATGGTCCATTGTATGAAAAAATCTTATATTTTTTCGAGGTCAACTATTCTATGGTGGATACTTGTTTATCTCATTGGGTCAAATGATAGGAAAAAACTATCAAACTTACTCTCACCCACCAAGATGTCTCGACACAAGTAATGTTAATGTACATTGAAGAAGATATCCTATTACTACTCTTTTATAACTTTTTTTATGCTATTCTTATACCTCAAAATCATTATTTGGTTATTTTATGAACCTTCGAGAAAGTGTTGATCTGTTATCTTCTATTCCTTTGTTTATAGTTTTTTTTGTCTTGTTATAAATTTTTGTGTTTGATTCTTTTCAATTCCTATTTATTTTTCTTTTGAACAAACATTTCTTGAATTTTCAATGCTCATCCACCTCCTACATTTGGTTCGTCTCCAAATCTTGAAGCTCTTTCTTTCAAAGATAACAAGCAATCTTATGGTGGTGATGATAAGACAAATGGCGATCACATGTTTGCAAGGTAATATCCTATTCATTTAGTTGTGGAAGATGTGGTTGGGATTGTGTTCTTCAAATGTTATTGTAAGAGGAACATGCCTGAATGAGTGTGCATTTATCGGTTTCATCACCTTTCTGTAAATTTAATTATTTTTCATTGATAACTTTTGCTGGGACTACCTTGTTTTATTACTATATCACACAATGAATGTAGAAAGTATATATGCATTGTGTATTGTTTTCAGTTACTGGTTGGCTATCCTACTATTTAAGGTCGTTAGTACATCACTCTCAAATTGTAATAAAAGAATAAGAATGTGGATCTGCACGGCCTAAATGGTCTTGGTTAGCATGACATAACCAGTGGAGTCCTTCAAGGAACCTAAGTCAGGCCATAAATGTACAATTTTTTTTTCCTTTCATAGAAATAGATAATTTATATTAATATATAAAAAAACACCATACAGAAAAGGATTCTGAAAGTCCATTATTTTTTCAATGCAATGCTCAAAACTAGCTAACTGTACCAAAATCTTCTAATAAGAATATTATCTAATCTGTATAGATAATATATTTCCTTGAAAAAAACATTTCAATCTATATACCTTGATGAACTGACCTCCTAGTAAATTCTATTGACATAACATAAAGACATGAAGACATTATGGAAAATATCCCCCCTATGGGATTTGGCCATAGAAACATCTTCATCATCTGGGATTCTCAAGTTCTTACTCAATTGGAACTATGTTTACAGGGCCTCCGAAGGCTTGTTGCACTGTGACATATTCAAACTGCTGCTTAACTATCCAATGGAGTCTGCAAGATGACATACCAGAGATTTTGAATTTCAAGAGAAAACAAGAATTATGTTGTAGTGCATGTACATGTCAGATAATATTTTTCCAATCCTCCTATTCAGCACTTCCAAAGCAATTTTAAATTTAATTTGTTTGGACAATTGAGAATTCCATTCCTCATTCAGTGTGAGAAATCCCTATTCAGACCTTCAATATGCCCAACCAAACTACTCAAATCTTTATGGGTGTCCAGAAGTCAACAATTTGTACAATATCTTGGGTGTTTGTGCTCACCATACCTAACTCAAAATTACTAACATGGGCAGTCCTCAGTTCCATATTTTTCCTGGTTTCAAGCTTTAAACTAACACCAACACCTCTTCCTAACAAAATCCCAAGAGAAAAGCACATGACAATGAGAACGGTATTTAGCAGAAGATTTATGATACCTAAGTCTGGGATGAAATAACCTACTTTATAAGTGGCCAACTTAGGTTTTTAGAGAGGTCGATCGAATTGTCCTATGATGACCCAAAATTCCACCATAGCATTAGTCCTAAAAGCATTTCCTCACATTGAAATCCAACGTACATAAATGACTATTATATCACTCTTAATACTCATACCATAGGAAATCCAAGAGAAGTGTGTGGAGTGTTTGAGTCTAAATCAAAACTCAAAAACTTTGTTCAGTCAAGATATGTTGCTTTAGCTAGAATGTCCAATTTTGCTCTCACTTCATCTTCTTTTGGCTCAGATCCTTTTTCCATGTCCTTATTCTGATCAACATTATGTTTAGCTACCCTGTACAATTTTTGTACCACTTTATGAAGTTTCTTGTTTTGAGAAACGATTTCCTCATCCTGAAAGAGAAATTTTTTATTTTGCAGCAGTAATTTCCTATTCTCGGCTTTAGTATGTTTATATAAAACTTTAATTTCCTTAAGCTCCCGTTTAAGTTTTTTTATTTCCCTATTCCTTCTCTCGAGTTTACCCAAAAGAAACATAGAATCACGATCAATAATATGAGGATTTGGAGATAAAGGATATCCGTTAGCAATAATCTTTGCTACTTCAAAAGAAATACACTCAGAGTGTGAAGCAAACTTGCAGTTAGTATTTTTAAAGGATTTATAGGGAATATGTTCATTACATATAGACATTTTCCTTGCAAGAGAGGGTTCTAACTACTGAGAAAATTTAGGCACTTGCTTTTCCAGATCAATGAAGGTGGGTGTGGCTTGATCTTGTTGTGGAACAAGGGTGACATCTTGAATTCTTTTTGTCATGATGTGGGTAAGTCGATGAGAAGAAGAAAATTTGGATGGTGCTGGGAAATTAGGAAGGGTTTGATTTTAATGAGACTTTCGAAGAAATGAGGAAAAGTTTTTAGTTCGAATGGAGCCAAGGTTTATTTTTGGGTTTGAATTGGTGGATGATGGATATTTTTTTAAATTTGTGGGATTTGATGTGGAGAAGAAAATTCATGCTGGTCAACAATTGCATAGGAAAAACATCGAAATAATTTTGATTCACAAAGCTATCCCTATAATCATTCCTGGTATGTAATTATCTTTCGATAAGGATTTTGATAAGGCTGTAATGATATAGAGTATAGAAAATGTTGTTAGGATGTTTTTGAACTTGTCTAGCCATTTTTCTTAAGTTGTGACATAAGTAGTGAGGAATATTTAAAATATTACCAAATTCAAAATGGAGAAGTAATTGGATTTGGTATTGAAAAGTCATGGCATACTTACCTTCACAGGTTAAGTAGTTTTCTAGGAGCATCAAAATGTTCTTCCATTTCTCCACAATGTGTGAGTGAAGAACCCCTTTTTCCCAATCAACTTCGACATTCCTATATTTGAGAAAATGAATATAATCATTGTGGTTCCAGAGCTTATTATTGAACCGTCTTTCTCCCTCAATAGGCAGTCCAGTGGCATTAGACATAGTTTTCTCATTTACTCTCATTATTAGATCTCCAACTCGAGCCACTTTAATATCAAAACCTAATGTGAATTGCAGAGCTATTGAATCATGATATCCATGAAATTTAGCAAAAAAATATGGTCATACTATATTTATGAAGAATGATTGGAACGCATTGTATTCTGAAGTCTGCTCAAATTCTTCCAATGAGATTGGATCATGACAGTCCACTCCTCGTCTACCCATCGTAACATACAAACCTCTCAAATTCTGCAAATGAAATGAGACTAGACCTTTTCAATCATTAGTGGAAAAAGGATTTGAGGGCATAATGGATTCAAGATAGGTTGAAATATGCACACTGGACTCCTCCTTTGAATTTTCATGCACCTACAGCCTCCCAACTCAACCAAACCAAATAACTCCATGAGAGAATCTAGTGATGTGTAATATATGTGATAGTGTAGCTAAGACTCTACTAATCATGTGTGAATGTGAGTACTCCTCATTAACACATCAACTATCAGGTCACATCAAGTTCCATTTAAAATGATTCCTAAACCTAAGTCCCTGTACTCGTACCCAAGTTTCTTGGCAACATATCTAAACCATATTAAGACCAACTAGAAGTGTTCCTAGAAATTTGAATAGAAATTAGCATGCTCCTTCTGAGCTTGGTCTTTAACATGCAGTTGAAGTGTAAAATTTGCACTAACATGCCCCTTGTGAGCCTTGGTCTTTAGCATTCAGCTGTAGTCTAAAACTTGAACATCAATGATCTGAATATTATAAATGTATTTAAAGTTTGAATGGTTTGGGAGGATATTGAATTCTACTACAAATATAATTGATTTTTTCCACTCTTCTTCTCCCATATTTGTTTTCCCGTTGCCACAATCTTCATAAAACCAAATTCATTTACATTTAAGAGTAAAATATATAATAATCTCTTCTCTAGGAAAATGATATGATGAGTTAGTTGGATAATTGTAATTTCATATCAACCCTAGAAAATTTTGCAACCCTTTACAAGGTTCTATACAAGATTAGTTATATAACATATATATGATCCTACAACTATTCAAATGATTTAAACCTACTAGGAATGATATGCATAAAAAGTATATAGAATAAGGTAGCTCAGAAGTCCTTACATTATGTAGCATGTTGGTTTCCATTTGTTGTCACATGAGTATTGCTGCACTTAATTTTAATATGTGGCATCCTATCTTTAGCAGTCATATAACAGTCATCTACATGGATGTGGTTATAACAAGCAACCGAAAGTTTGAACTCTTCCCACATACGACAACACAGCTAGCTAGAAAGCCTATCTTCTCAAGGATAATGAAAAATTCTCTTGCACTTGTCTACTTGACAACCCAGAGTAGCTCCAAATTGCTTACACTCTACGCAGAACTAGTTTTATTTGAAATGAATTACTAACAGTTGTAACAAGTCAATAGAAATGCCAACAATAGAATTATAACATGTCTACCCAAACATAGAATTTCCTCACTAAAGCATAGATATCAGTTAGAAATAACCTTGACATGTATAAACATGTTAAAAGGAATTATATGACGTGTTTCACTCTATCATAGGGTTCCGATGCAGGATGTGTTGCACCATAAGGTTTTATTTTTCCCAAAATGTATCCTATTTGAAAACAGTCCAGAATATTCCAGGAATATTTCCTATTTTGGGCATAATTTTTCTCTCTTAACTTGGAATTGGGAAACTTTTGACGATTGGAAATGTATTGAAATTCTCTACAACTTTGTTGTTTTGAGTTTTTTCCTAATTGCTTACAATTTTTCTAGGGTGGGAATTTTAGTTACAAAGCATCTTTTAAAAGATGCTTTCTTACTAAAACGTCTTCCCTGGAAAAACAGTAATGAATTACGAAAAATGAAAAACAACAAAGTTGTACAGAATTTCAAGGGCTTTCCAATGGTAGAAATTATGCCTAGCTCCAAGTTATGAGCGAAACGTTATGTCCAAAATACAAAAGATTCCAGGAATCTTTTCACTTTTTGTTCAATAGGATACATTATATAAGAGGGTAGAATGTTATGACTCTATCATAAGGTTCCGATGAAGAAGTAATGAAATAACCCATTTCTTTAAGATTGTAGAGTTTGCAAAAACATATATTTAAATATATATCATGTTCGAAGCAAAGATTTGATAAATGCTTTGTAATTATCCTTATTTCTTTGAAAGCCAACTAAAAAAGAATTAACATAACATTACTTATCTAAAAGTGTCATGATGAGTTATTTAATAGACTTACTCTAGGTTGCAATCCAAATATTTAAACTTATTGTACCTATAAAAAAGTATTGTGAGTCTGTATGAGAAATTCATTGGAAGTAAGTTTTCTGTAAGCATTTTTGGTTGTGCAATTTTAACACCTTTGATAATGTGACACCCAATAAACATGGGAGAAAGCCAAAATACAGTTTTATGGTAATTGACATTAGTTAGTGGTTTTGCAATTTTAACACCATTTATAATGTGATACTATTACTGAAGAGTTACTTGATTTTTATGATGTGAGACACCAAATCAATAATGTAAGGGTGAATTTCATTTTTTCATATATTTCTGAAATCAAATTGATGTTACTCTTCACAAATGCAATTTACTCTTTTTTTACAAATTTTAGATAAATAATATTTTTTTTTTAAATTTTTTAGTAAAGTGAATGATTAGTTCGTGAAAGAATCACGTTTGACCTATGGAAAAAATATCATGTTCTCGTATTATATAAATTGTAATTTTGTGAATTCTTTTATGGTGTCAATAGAACGTCTATAGACTACTTAACATTAAGTGGACCTATGTTTGTTGATATGCATAGTGATAGATCTATAGGCTACTGTTATTCAAGGGTTTCTCACCAGCTACAAATCACCAAGGGTGTTCATTTACCACATCGCAATTGCATACATAATTTTTTTGTGAATTACAGGGCTGGATGTTCTTTCAAGATGGAATTTAAATCATAGGCATGCATTCATTAATCCTTGAACATTGCAACATTTAACATCCACTTATCCCTTTTAGTGATTCAATTGTTTCTTTTATTATGGTAGTTAGATGCACTTGTTTTGACTTTTATTTCACTCAAGTAGCACTTCTTTTCCATTTATTTCATTTGTTTTGTTGCTAAAATCACTTCTAAGTGTTGATCTTAGCCACCAAAACTCATTTTCTTGATAATTATCCCCACTTTTAACTATCCGAACATAGCCAAAGAGGGATTTTCTATATGTTTTTCCTTGTAAAAACTATAGATTTTGAATTAGATTGTAGTATACATATTCTAGGGACACTGGGGACATCACCTGTGACTAAAAAAACACTAGCCCACACAAAGAGGCTCATAAATCATGATGAACCAATCATGACAAGGGTCAGTTTGCATATAGTTATCATGTGATTTTGCTTGTGCAATTTTATGTGATAAAAAGGATGAAGTTTATAGGGATAGACAAATATCCATGCAACCGTATTGTGAGTTGAACTTTTTTGTTTTGCATTTTATGTCTAATAAGACATAAATTTCTACACCTATAGACCCATGAGTAAAAATTTATTAAAGTTGAGAATGCATTTAGCTTCCCTTAGAAGCCAAGTGGTCATAGGCCTATGAATGCCACTATGAACCAAATTCAATAGTAAATAAGTATGTTTTGTATCACAATAAACATAATCATCCACTCTAAAGCCACCAACTCACGGGACATAATGAACATCTCCAAATGTGGTGTGGTTAAATGATATCATCACATATTAAAACTAATAAGGCTCAGTATGCAAGATGCATAGTTATATGTGAACCATAAAGAGGGTCTATCAGGTCTAATAACAACATAAAGGAATCCTTCTTAATGTCTTCAAATAATTCGCTAAAAGGACCCAAGAAAAAATTGAACTAAAAAAGGGTTTTAAACCCTAGAATAAAGATGGTCTAAAACTATGGTTTAGTGATGTCACTAACGAATCAACTCAAATATACTGATAAACCCAAAAAAATGTCTA
This sequence comes from Pseudotsuga menziesii, assembly GCA_001517045.1. NCBI lineage: Eukaryota > Viridiplantae > Streptophyta > Pinopsida > Pinales > Pinaceae > Pseudotsuga > Pseudotsuga menziesii. The sequence goes on from LPNX010442674.1 coordinate 38,591, forward strand.
TAATGAAAAGGATGATCTAAAAATTATGTCTTGAACTTTTGTATTATTACACTCCTACTTTCACGATGGAATACTATTCAATGAAAGTATAATAAGAATTCAGCTTATCTTCCTTAGACTTCGACACTTTTTCTTTCACGGTTGTAGACTATTTGATGCTCTAGAAATATGATACATTGCATGTGAATCATTCCCCATTACATTGTTTGGGTTATATTTGAAACTCATCTCCTATGTCTACAGTGTATTTTGAGGATTGCCTCCTTTAAACAAAGGGTCTATCCTTTGTTGACTTAGATACAAGTCACAAGAGGCATCCTTAGTTGTCTCTTTGTTCCTCCATTCATACTACTTTCTTAGGTCTCTCGAGTTAGAAACAATGTTGGGATTATTAGTCTTTTCTTAGAATTACAAATGATGCAATCTTAGAGTTAATATTTCCCCTTTCCCCAATTCTTAAAGGGTTCTATCTCAATGGAAGAGCGCTTGCTTTACAAGCTGGAGGTTGAAGGTTCAATTCCTTTGTGGCCTAATGATATTGGACTATTGATATTTTAAATAAAATATATTTTATTATGATATGATTATGGCTATGAGGGGGGTTCTAAATTGACTTCATATGTCACTATGAGGAGGGTTCAAAACCCCCTTCTAATTTTATATGAAGGGGGTTCATAACCTCCCCCAAAGGTTTGTAAAGAGTTTTAGGGAGGGTTTCAAGCCACCTCTGTAGGTACCTATGAGGGGGGTTTATAACCTCCCCCAAACATTTGTAAAGTTTTTTAGGGGCGGTTTCAAACCGCATCCATAGGTACCTACAAGGGGGGTTTATAACTGCCCCCAAAGCTTTGTACAAAGTTTTAGGGGGGGGGGGGTTGAACCATCTTCGTAGGTACCTATGAGGGGGGTTTATAAACGCCCCCAAATATTTGTAATAAATACTTTTAATAGGGGTTTTGAACCTTCCCCGTAGGTACCTAGGGGGGGTTATAACCTCCCCCATAGGTACCTATGAGGGGGGTTATAACCACTCCCAAGGGTTTGTAAAGAGTTTTATTGGGGGTTTCAAATTTCCTCTGTAGGTACCTACGAGGGGGGTTTATAACCGCCCCTAAAGTTTTGTAATAAATAATTTTAGGGGGGGGGGGGTTGAACCACCCCTGTAGGTACCTACAAGGGGGGTTTGAAACCACCCTCATAGGTACCAATGATGAGCATTTGTAAACACACCCGTAGGAACCTATGCGGAGGGTTTATAACCACCCCCAAAGGGTTGTATAAGGAATTTGGGGCGTGGGGGGGGCAGGGGGGGGGGGTTGGAACCTCCCCCATAGGTTTTTATGAGGGGCGTTTAGAACCACCCTTGAAAGCCACTTTTTTTTGGGGGGGGTTAGAACCGCCCCCAAAAGTCACTTTTGGGAGGCGGGTCTAGAACCACCCCCAGAAGTCATTTTTATGGGCAGTTTTGATCTCTTCCAGAACCACCCCTAAAATTAAAAACTTTTAGCGTCGGTTATATTAGGGGTGGTTTTGTAAATTCCTCCTCCAAATCCAAAACCTCCCCCAAAAGTTACTTTTGGAGGCAGAAGAAAAACGCCCCTAAAAGTCAAATTAGTTGTAGTGAACAAAGAAAATAATAGACCAACATTTCCACAGTTCTTTAGAGATTATCTAGGGGCCCAATTGGGATAGTCAATACCAAGAGATATTTTCACTAATTATCTAGCAGAATACAAGGGTTTTGCACATATTTCCATGCAAATCTATCCTTCTAGGAGTTTTGAAAGATTAAGTACTAGAACAAACCCAAATATTTTGGCATGATTCAAAATTTTGACTTGCAATGGAATATTGGGAAACTAAATATTCCCTAATTTGATGGGTCCAACAAGTGCATAGAAATAACTTGGGTTCAGAAGCTAGACACCTACTTCTAGCTCATCCCCATGAGGGAAACTGAAGCGATCAAGTATTCCACATTAAATCTGGATGGAGAGGCATAAGAGTGGTGGTACGTTAGATTAGTCACTCTAGGACATGGAAGCATCACATGTTAGTTGGAATTCACTCAGAGGTTGATCGGTAGACTTGAGAAGGACTTAGGGGTAAATTTCATGGAGGTGGCTTAGCTCAAGCAGAAAAGGACTCTAAACACTTACACCATAGGGATACATAGGTTAGCCATCACAATGATCAATATCTTAGATCCTGAGCTCGTCACGATATTTACAAAGGGACTATTTGAGCCTTTACATGGTTGGGTCAAGGTTTTGAACACTGGTACTTTACAAGATGTTATTATATGCACATGGGATATGGAGGATGTTGCACCCAAGAACATGTATGCATCCAAACCTTTCATTCCTTAGAAGGGAAGGAAAAGAAGCCATTTATAAATGGAGGATCTTGGCAATACATGATGGATGATGAAACCCATAATGAGCTATGATGAAAGAAATTGTGCTTTAGTTGCAAAGAATAATGGGAACCAAGACATTGATGTATGTACAGAGGCAAGATTCACTATATAGAGGTGGTGTGAGATAGTCATGAGGATGAGGACTAAAATAAGGATTTGGATGAGGAACAAACATAATTGTAACCACATGTATAACTCCATCCATAGGTACAATCGTAGAATTACACCATTAGGACTTTATCAACTACTTCTAGGTCCAACACTTTCCATGTCAAGGGATTTCTACGTGGAAATTGTTGGGTATATGCTATATTATTTGCATGTTTCCATGGGATGTGCGCCTATCAGGGATGCACCTCGTGATCCATGTCAGCACCTTCACGAAAACAAGCCAGTAGGATGTTTCCATTCAGAGATGACTGTTTTTGTATATTTTTGGGAATTTTCTAAACATGTGTAATTTAATCCTGGTTAAGGGATCACTGGGGTCTAATTTCTAATTCTGGTTAACGGATTAGAGTATTGGATTCTATGAAATACATATATTGCATTGTGATATATTCATAAGGATAATGAGAAATGTTGTTGTGTAATATCTATTTTATTAAAGAATATGTATGCTTTATTTATCTACACACATTTAAAACTTACATGTGGTATCATAGCTCAATTATTGGCATCAAGTGGAATTCTTCACTGCTGAGGGTTTAATGCGGTTGATAGATCTTGGATATGTGATAAAAACTAAGTTCAGTGGGAGCTTTGCAGTGTTTATTTGTGCATTGAAAGCGAATGACAAGTAGTTTGAGAATTGAGATCGGTAAATTCAATGACTAGAACTTTGAGCTATGGAAACTCAAAATGGAGGATCTTCTTGTAGATCAGGGACCGTGGATTATTGTGGATCTGGGTACAAAACCCATTGGAACATCATAAAAAAATGGGATAAATTAGAAAGAAGGGAAAGGAGAACAATTAGACTGTGCTTATCAGACTTTTTGTTGTTGAGCGTATCTAGTGAAGATAGTGTGATTAATCTTTTGAGGAAACTAGGGAGTTTGTATCAAACGAAATCCTTTGTGAACAAGTTGTTTCTACAAAAGAATTTTTTTCATCTTAGAATGGATGAAAATGACACAGTGACAAAGAATCTGAACGTCTACAATACTCTATTAATTCAGATAACCTATTTCAGCATTAAAATGGCTAAAGAAGATAAATGTATTACATTATTATTCTCTTTTCCAGATTCCCGAGACAACCTAATTGTTGCTATAGGTAGTGCTAGGCAAGTGACATTAAAATTTGATGAAATAGTATCATCCCTACCATCAGAAGAGATGAGGTGGAAAACCATGGATAGTCATATCATGGATGCCTTGTTTGTGAGAGGTTTCCCCCAAGAGAGATACAAAAATAAAGGATTTGGCAGGGGGGTCTAGATCTCCATGAAAAAGAATAATTGTTGGAAATGCGGTAAAGTTGGGAACTATAAAAATGATTGCAGATATAATAATTTTGAGAAAGTAAAGGGGTGTGAGGATACCCCTTCCATAAAGGAAAATACCTTCTTAGAAGAAGAAGAGGATGTGTACCTAGCGTCCACGGGTAGTCATTCAGAACATGATATATTTCTGATTGACTTAGGTGCGTAATTTCATATGACCCCTCATAGCGAGTGGTTCTATGAATGTGAAAAGCACAATGGAGTAGATGTGTCCTTGGGAGATGATTCACTAGCCAGTATCATTGGACGTGGTATAGTCAAGATGAAACTCAAGGATGAAAGAATTATAACTCTACCTGGAGTACTACACATTCAAAATCTAGCGAGAAACTTGATAAATGTCGGAAAGATGGATGTTCTAGGTGTAAAGACTGTGTGTGGAGATGGTGGCTGCAAAATGGTTCGAGGATCAATGGTATTAATGAAGGAATTTCATTATGGAACTTTGTACAAACTATTAGGAAGCACAATCATTAATGAATGTAATAGTTCTGGTGTTCTTGAGGAAGGAGGTAAAGACGACAGAACCCTGACTGCATTAGAAGGAAAGACAATGCTATGGCATCAAATACTGAGGCATAAGAAGTGATTTGATGTTCTTTGGGCTCAATGGGTACCACTTCCACCTATGACCCATTATATTCTCTCTATCTATCATTGATAAGTGTTTCATGTTCTTTGGTATCAATGAGAACCGCTGCATCTACTACCCCTTACATCTACATTTAGAATAATTGTCATCTTCCCATATTGAAGTTTTTATTCAACATTGAAAAAAACATAAAAAAGTACAAGCTTCAACCTCTCCCATGGGAAAACCACTTATTAATTGAACATGAAATAAATTTGAAAAATACACTTATTAATGAAACATAAAAACCTATTTGAAAAAATGGTTGTGTAACATTAACAATTTGGCATTAACCTCAAACAATATTTTAAAATAGATATTTTCATCCCAAATACCATAAATTCAAATCTAATAATATTTTTAAGCTAATATCTCGGAGGGGGTGAACTTGTGAACTTCCATTTACAATTTCCCATCTCAATTACACATTACCAATTGATCTAACCCTCATAAACTTCAAACCCAATAAAATTATATATAGTTTACTAATTTAGTTATTTTTAAATAAATTATTTATATTTAATAATTTCAAAATAGTATATATTTATTTTGCTACTTTTAAAAGTAAAATGAAATATTATATAATATATATATATATAATTTAAAATAATGAAAAAAATACATGTTGACATTAAATTTACCTAGAAAGATTAGGGCTGGATGCATCTATATTCACTACGGATCCGAGGGACATTTAAATATTATATTATATTATATAAGAATTTGTAGATTTTTTGTTATTTGATGTGGGTGGGCTGCATCCATATTCACTTTGAATTGCATTCCTAAAAACGTTGTCCTCAACAAAGCCGTGGATGATAACCTCTTAAGGATTACAGGCACATTTAAATATTATATTATATAAAAGTTTTTAACGTTGTTTTATTTTATTAGAGTTGTTTTTTTAAGGTTTTATTATTATTATTATTATTATTATTATTATTTTCATATCATTTAGATTTAATTCATGGTTTTACTCTATATTGAATGTAAAGATGACCATATAAAATGTTTAAGTAAGAGTGAATTTTATTAATAACAAATAAATAAAATTAACAACTAGTTTTTGTTTTATAATTTACATAATTAGTATTATAGGTTTTGGTGTTTTTTTTAATTAATATTGTCTATGAGGGTTCCCAAAAGAATTGCTTAGCCAATGTTTTCCCAATAGGAATACACTAGCCATAAAGTTTAAAACATGCAAATGTTCTTGGGCCACGAAATGTCAAACCTCTAGGTAAGACGAACATGTAGACACCATAATGTGTTCCTACTGCATCATTAGTAACGGTTAGGTGGAGGAGGGGAGATAGACAATGAGAGAGGGGGAGGAGCGGAGATAAATATTGAGAGAGCGGTTTGTTAAGGTTAAGGTGGTGGAAGGGAGAGAGAAAGAGCACATAGAGATTGGGGTTGGTTTTGGGTAGATAGATTAGGAGAGGTAGAGAGAGGGGGGTTAGATGTGGTGGGAGGGAGGAAGAGATAGAGAGAGGCAGGAAGGGGGTAAGGATAGACATGTAAGTAGTGGATGGCTTGGGAGTATAGAAGAAAGTAGAGAGAGAGAGAGAGAGAGAGAGAGAGAGAGAGAGAGAGTAGATGTAAGTAGTGGATGGTTTGGGAGTATAGAGTAAAGTAGAGAGAGAGAGAGGGGAGCGGGGGTTGATTAGTGGTAGGGGTAAGGGGATTAGGAGAGAGATAAAGAGAGAGGGGGTGTTAGGGATTTGGGGGGTTTATCACTCATATTTTTCCTGTGGTTGTGGAAGGATAGTCCAAGGTAAACTTTAAACGAATCTTCAAGAGAAAAGTTGGCATATTTCCTACCAGAGAGGGATCTCTCAATAAATAAACACAAAGGCCAGATATATCTCTTAAAGAAACAAATTTCGTAGACAATGAGAGAGGGGTTTATTTACGGTTTATGGGGAGAAGGGGAGATAAATATTGAGAGAGCGGTTTGTTAAGGTTAAGGTGATGGAAGGGAGAGGGAAATAGCACATAGAGATTGGGGGTGGTTATGGGTAGATAGATTAGGAGAGGTAGAAAGAGGGGGGTTAGATGTGGTGGGAGGGAGAGAGAGATAGAGAGAGGTAGCAAGGGGGTAGGGAAAGAGATGTAAGTAGTGGATGGTTTGGGAGTACAGAGGAAATTAGAGAGAGAGAGAAGGGGGGGGGATTTATTAGTGGTAGGGGTAAGTGGATTAAGAGAGATAGAAAGAGAGAGGGGGTGTTAGGGATTTGGGGGGGTTATCACTCATATTTTCATGTGGTTGTGGAAGGATAGTCCAAGGTTAGGTGGAAAAGGGAAGATAGACAATGAGAGAGAGGGTTATTAATGTTTACGGGGAGGTGGGGAGATATATATTGAGAGAGTGGTTTGTTTAGGTTAAGGTGGTGGAAGGGAGAGAGAAAGAGCACATAGATATTGGGGGTGGTTATGGGTAGATAGATTAGGAGAGGTAGAGATAGATGGTTTAGATGTGGTGGGAGGGAGAGAGAGATAGAGAGAGACAGCAAGGGGAGTAGGGATAGAGATGTAAGTAGTGGATGGTTTGGGAGTACAGAGGAAAGAAGAGAGAGAGAGAGAGAGAGAGAGAGAGAGAGAGAGAGAGAGAGAGATTAGTGGTAGGGGTAAGGGAATTAGGGGAGAG
>LPNX010442674.1:48581-105769 GCA_001517045.1 Pseudotsuga menziesii
AACTTGAAGTGCCTGGTTGTGTGGAAATTCACTAGTTAAGACAAAGAAACTGATTGGGCCATGACTCTAGCTAACTCATACTCATTTTAAACACTAGACTCAATAATAAATATGGGACAAACATATCTGTATCTAAACCCAAAAACTTACTCAACATGGAAATAACCAGGAGAGATTCTTCATTAAACAAACTAACATCAAGGGTCAATGCTTTATATGCAATGGACACATCATTTTAAGGCCTTTAGAGTAAAATATTTGTTTCTCATCGATGGATCAATGTTTGAACTATTCAATTAGGTTTTCCTCAAAAAATTATTTTTGATTCAAGGTAAATGATGGCAGGACATCGAGATAATATCTGATAACAAGGGAATTAATAGAGAAATGTATCTTAGACTTTGCAGAATCCATTATTACTCTCTTATAAGGGGAATAATTTGATGCAAACCAGGAAACAAAGTCAAGGAAATTTAGGTTTTGGTCAGGGAAAAAATGGTTGAATTGAGACTGCTAAACACCATGCAGGTCAACTCCTTGATATTTAAATGTTTTTAGTTTAATTTTCAGACCATGGATTGGAAAAAAGGATAAAATAGTTTCAAAGACATCACCATCCCTGTATTCAAATGTTTTCTCTAGTTTCTCAAATTCCTGGGCCTGTGCTTCTATTTCCACTTCACCTTCCATTTTTAAATAAAAATTACCAGTTTAATATGTGGCCTACCTGGTTGATTGGTGACTGGAAAGGTATTTTTCCAACTTGGATTTGACCATGTACAAACACATTCTTATCCAATCCACAAAGGTCAAATAACCATGAACACATGCCTTTTTTATTTATAATATTCTCGTATCAGTGGTCTCAGAATTGGGAGGAGTGGTTTTCTCCTACCATTTTTTCCCAGTGGAATGATCCTCCACCCACCACGTAGAAAGCGATAATTTTTTTGTTGAACCGAGCTTCATCCGTTTCCCATGCATGTTGCAGAAGCGAAACTTATCTCTACCGTAGTTCTAGGCTACTATTCATCTTAGGCCTTCGGCATGTTCCCCCTTTAACCTCTTTCGTTTCATACTCCATTTATCACTAACCTTTTCTCCTGATGCACAACTTCCTCCAGTGGACTCCTTATCCATAATCGATCTTCTTGTCCCTTCATCGTGAACCATTGATTATATCTTCCCCTTAACCCTTTACCTTTTATTTTCTATTGATCACATGTCCTTCCTTTTGATGCACAACTTTTCCTGGTGGATTCCATATCTGTTTTCCATCTTCCCTATCTTATACCTCCATTGTCAATCAAACCTGACTGTTAACCTTCTCTACCAATCTTTTCTCCGATCATCAACTCAATCTTTCACCGTATGACTTCTAATAGAGGAATCCTTACTCATCATTGATCTCTCTGCTCCATAGATCTAAACCATAAACTTTTCATCATAAACCACAAGCAACCTTTTTTTTCCTTAAGCTGCTTTTAAACTGTATCCTTTGGTTTCATGGAAAAAATGAAAACAATGGTTTCTATTTTTATTCTATTCTACCACCCATGGTATTATTAGAAAAATTTAAATATTTTTAATATCCTTATTGAGACTTCAACTTCTCTTCTCACCTGTAAACCAAAACATTTCTAATTACTCGCCCCAATTGGGGATTCTAACCTCCCTGTGAGGTAGCAAGGAACCCATAGACCAATTCCAATACAAATTTATAGTTAAAAAAAAAATGGAAACTCTACTCTTTTTCATTTTACTTTTATGTAGATAAAACGAAGAAACACGAAAAACCTCAAGATCTTAGGGCCTTCATTTCGGGATTCAAATCTTTAAACCTGCCATCTGTACTCATCTTTCAATCACTAAATATATACAATTATTTTTCAAAATTTCTTTCATCTTCATGACAAATAATGTTTCAGAAACCTTCCATTAATAGGGCCTCCTTTAAGTTGAGCCCCATTTTGATTTTTATCTCCCCTGTATGCATCAATGATATATGGACGCTTCCAGAAATGATCAAACTTGCCATGTTTGTCATCCTTTGTTGCATCCCACTTCAAGACCAAATAATCAACCTATAAGTTCTCTTCTTTTATGCTCCTCTGAAAGGTTTTCTTCATCTTTTCATCATGGACTTGTACTTTATCATATGATCTTTCTGTCTACCCATTCAACTAAACTATTTGATTTTTTCTCCTCTGCATATGATTTGGTTATTCATCCCATTCTTGTAACAACTTCATCACTAGTAAACCCAAAGACAGTGGAAATATCACTTCTTCTCCATATACCAACTGGAAATGTGACATACCAATATCTCTTTTGTTACTTATCATGTCTTCCCATAAATCATATTTTAACTTGGTGTTCCATGCTCTTTTATTTTCTTTGAGAAGTTTATTTATTATCCTTACCAAAATTTTATTTAATGATTCAGCAAGACCATTCCCTCGAGGGTAGTATGATGTAGAATGGTTCAAATTGATGTGGTACTTATGGCAGAATTGATCAGTTTCTTTGATTTAAAAGTTTGTGCATTGTCTATTATAGGTCTTTTGGGAAACCCAAATCTTGATAGAATATTATTCTCCAGGAAATCAATAACAACATCCGTGGCCCTTCTAGTTGGTATTTCATAAAAAATTTGGCATTTGTGACAAGATGTAACCTCTTTATACACATCTGAAAACATTGTGGGCCACTAGAAACCTGCTCTCAAAATTTCATTAACAATTACTTTCCACTAATTATGTCCTCCACATAATCCCTATTGAAAATCCTTCAGGTTTGATGAGATTCATTATCTAGTAGGAAATATAACATAATCCCCCCTGGGTCCTTCCAATACATATATCGGTTCAAAATGGAGAATTTGAATGCTTTCAAATTCATAGATCTAGCTCTAGTTTTGCTCAATCCTTGAGGTGCTTTTAAATTTTGCAAAACATATACAATATCACTTTACCAAGTAGACAAACAGAAGTATTTGATTACCTGCAATCCTTAGTCTATCCCACTTGAAAAATTGGATAGGAAACTCAATTGCAAGGATTCACAATTGGTGTCACTCATCAACTTGGGAAACCCTTGTCCTTTCACCTATTTGGTAGTTTTTATTTCCAAATCATATTCTAACAAGACTACAATCCACTTTGTTGTCTTCCCTTTTGGATCGGGATGAGTGAGAATATTTTTCACAACATTGTTGGGAAGGTAAGCAATGACATGAGAATGCAGAATATAAACTCTAAAATATTTTATAGATTTAATCAATGCATAACCTTGTTTCTCCAGTATATCATACTTTAGTTATACACCTATCAATATCTTGTTGAAAAATGAAATAGGTTGCTCTGCATTCTGCTAATTTTTCTGTAACCACACTCCAACTATAGTATGCTCAAAAGCAAAAGAAAAAACAATGAAATCTTTTGAAAAATTAGGACTAACCAAAACTTGTGCTTCTTTTATTTCCTTATTAATGTCAGTAAAATAATTTGTATCTTCAATGGTCCATTTAATGTCACAATCTTTCCTCGGCATATTAGTGACAATCCTCAAAATCTCTGCAAAACTAGGAATGAATCTTCTCAAAACGTTAACTTGACCAATGAATGATTGAAATTCTTTTTTGTTCCTTGGTAAATGAACTTTCAAAATGGATTTTACCTTTTCAGGATCAATTTCTATTCCATCCTTTGAAATGACATGACCTAAAAGATTCCCTTCCTTCATAGAAAAATTAGATTTTATGGGGTTCAAGGAAATACCAAATTTTCTGCATTTTAAAAATACATGTTCCAAGTGTTTTATATGGTCCTTGTCAGATTTTTAAAAGAATGTTATGTCATCCATGTACACCATGAAAAAATCTCTCCTCCTCATCAAATGGAAGGTCCATTGCTCTTTGGAAAGTTTTCCTTGCATTTATTAGCCCAAATGGCTTCTTGGCATACATAAAGGTTCCCCATGGTGTGGTGATCTTTTTTTTCCTGATCTTTAGGATGAACCTTTATTTGATTATAACATGAGAACCCATCCATTATAGAAATCATTTTTGCAGCCACAACCTTTTGTAGGATATGGTCGATCTTGGGAAAGGGGTAATTACCTTTTAAAGAGACTTTGTTGATATTCCTAAAGTCCACTCACATTCTTATTTCCCCATTCTTTTTCCTAACATGCACCAAATTAGCTACCCATTTTGAAATTTTGAGTGTAACTATGATTTTTGCATTAAAAAACTTTATCTTCTTCTCAATCAAAGGGAGTAACATGGTGTTTATTCTTCTAAGTTTCTTCCTGAAAGGTTTTTCTCCTTTTTTTACTGGAATTGTATGTTGTATAATATAGGTATCATACTCTTTTATATATTCATAAATATAGGAAAACACATAAGCATATTTCTTCATCAACTCAATATATTTTCCCTTCTCATCTATAGGAAAATTTTTTGAAAGCTTTATTACTTTAGGACCATCCTCTGTTTCGATGTTCTAATCTTGAATATCATCCTCATGAGGCTGTACTTTGGGGTTTTTTGCTACATCATTTTGATCAAATAGATTCTCTAGATGTATAAGGCCCTTTGTGATAAAAATTTCTCTTGAGATGAATGATATCTTTACCTCCAATCATATTTTTCAAATTCTTTTTTCCTTCATCTCTTTTTGCAAGTTCTTCATCTTCTTAAGAAATCTCCATATTTGCATTCTCCCTATCAAGGATTATGTTGGTAAATTCATCTGATATCTATAAGAATATATTTATCTACAAATCATCTTAAAAAAATTTCCAATAATTATAATTGTCAGGAATTGAAGGTCTGTTAACAACTTCAATTTTTTATTTTTTATTTGAATAGATAGGAATTTTGAAGTTTCCAGCAGTAGCAGCCAAATAATCAACTATCATGTTTTGTATTCTAGGAATTACCATCACCCTGTGTTCACTGAAAAATTTTCCAAGCATATCCCAAACTTCATTCCTGTAAACCCTCATTCTGGGATGTTTGGTCTGATAACTCCCATTAACTTGATTTATAACCAACTTTGAATCTCCAGAGACATCTATTCTATTTGATTTTAACTCTTTCAATGCATTTATCCTAAAAGCAAAGCTTCATATTCTGCTACATTATTTGTACACTCAAATGTTAATTTGAAAGAATAAAGTTTAAAAACTCTTTTTGGATAAATAATCCATACACATGCTCCAAATCCCTCTTGACTTTTTGACCCATAAAAATACATGGTCCAAACCCCTTCATCTCTCTATTTTTGTTCTGGGGCCTCTTGTCTTCTAGCAAATTCCTTGTCTTCCTTCTTTTCAACTACTATTGGAAAGTCTTCTTCGATATGAAAATCATTATAAAAAATAGAAGATCCCAAATCAATGTAAACAACATATATGTGATGATTATTAGGCTTCTCTTGACTACTTACCACATATAGAAATTTTTTATCTCTGTACAACTTTCTCTGCTCTCCAAACAATGGAATTATTACATAAGAAATATCCATTTGTAAGGTTCCTTTCAGCTTTAAGGCCCAATACTTGGATAATAGAATACCAAACTTAGGAGTAATTTCATCCACCGCCACATCCATGATAATACTATTAGCATGAATCTATGCAAGAGTAACTACCAAGTCCTTGATCATCCCCAAAATATTAACTTTTATGGAATCAAAAGAGAATAAATATTTATAGGGACTTGTGATTTCTAATCCCAGACTTTCAACTACCACTATTGACATAAGGTTATGGGAATCCCCTGAATCGAACATGGAATTGTGTAAAATCATATAATGAATATTTAGGCCCACATAAAAAGGTGGCACCTCTTCTTCATTACTGTCCTCGATTATATGGCAAAGAACAATATTTGGGGCATCATAAATCAACTTTAATGTATCAGGTTGGCACTCTCCATTAGTTCTAACCATTCTAGTGATTTTATCTCTATACTCATTGTTCTTTAACATCTCATTAAAAGGGATGGATATTTTGATTTTTGATATTTCCTTCTGTAAACTAAAGGAGGAGACTGTTCTGTCATTTTCTATTGGTACTTTTTTTTTTATTTTCCTTTGGTATATATTTTTTATTTTCTGGGAATTTCTTTACAATGTCCTCTTTTTTTTCTCTATTTTGTTGACTACTAGAACGTTGGTCTTAAGAAAACCTTCCTTTATTTATAATTACATCTTGGTTTCTTAGATTCAACTTCCTCTAGAGACCATTCACAACATTTTGATATCCTCTTTGGTACTATTATGTCTCCAACTCAAAGGCATTACACTCCTCTTCCTGAGAAAACATATTATGGTCTTTTTCTGTGAGGTAATCTTAAAATCCACATGATAAAAATGATGTATCTGATTGTCTATAGGATCATTTTCTTATTCTTCTTCTTCTAAATAGTTTTTTGGGAAAGGATGTCTTATCTGTTGATATTCATCATTTATTGGATTTCTCTTCTCTCTCTATCTAATATACGGGGGAGGAGGTCTCCTAAAGTTAGGATTCTTGATTTGTGGCTCAGACAGATCTCTGTTTGGAGGCCTATTATCCAAAGTTAATATATCCATAAACCTCTCAATGGCTTTCATCATTATGCCAAATTTTGCATCTATGGAAGAATAGGTTGAGGATTTATTTTCTTCTCTATCCCTCCTCTTATCTACCTCAAATATTTGGTTAATTCTCCCATAATCCATCAATGTAGCCTCCACTTCCAGAGCATCTTTAAACATAGTAGGAAAATTGGCTGATTTTCTCTCCCTTAATAGTAAAGCAAAATCACTATAAAAAGAATCAACATAATGAAAATTTGCAACTCCTACAAAGGTTTTTATATCAAAATAAATTGAGTTATATACCCTCATAAACCTACTTGAAAAATCATGCACAGACTCAAAATTTTATTTATTCATATTATTGTATTGGGCTAATATTTGCAGAGGATTTTTTTTTTATTCCCACCTATCCATGAAAAAAGTTCAGAATCACGAAAATTTGTGATAGATCGTGCAGGAAGATATTTGAACCATTTCTTTGCCTCTCTAGGAAAGCAATGAGTAAGTAACCTTATATTTGCATCATCCTTATCCACCTACTCTAGGTCATTAAAATCATTAAAACGATAAACATGTTGTTTGGCTGTAAATTTTCCATCCCTATCAAATAATGTAATCCTTTTAGAATAGTTATGTGGAAGGTCATGCAAAACAATTGGTAAATCTAATGCAGAAACCCTAGAAACCATGTCTCTAGGAGGGTTCTGAACAATACTAGAAGTTTGTGGTAGAGGGGTCTCAATTATTGGTTGTTTCCTATCTTATGTTTTTACATTCCTTTGAAGGTTTTTACAAAGAGATTCTAAAATATAGGATTAAAACCTACTTTTATCAAATGTAACCCTTTTTAAATCATATTCAGACTTATATTTCAAAAGATATTGTTCAAATATAATGTCCAAATCAAGGTCTTGAAAACTTAGAAATTATTCTTGAGATAAGGAAAATGATCTTTCTAACTGAGAAGAACTTTCCTGTTCTTTCCCGTCACTTCTCCTAAGTAAACTTTCTGGATATTCCACAATAGATAAGGGTTCAAAAACATGATTACCTCATGTATATACTCTTCTAGATTCTAGGATGTTGTCTTTGAAACCACTTTCTTGAATATGAATGTGAAGTCACTAGGGAAAAATACAACCACTTCAAATGCAAGAAATCTTGTTTTCCCACATAAATTCTACTTTCTTGAAAACCCAGTCATTCTTGCCAAGGTAAAGTTAAAATCTCATTCCCCGAAAATGGTGCCAATATGTTAGGACTCGAATTTGTATTGTGGTTGTGGAAGGATAGTCTAACATAATATTTAAACCAATCTTTAGGAGGAAAGTTGGATTCTTTCCTACTAGAGAGGTATCTCTCAATAAATAAACACAAAGGCCATATATATATCTCTCAAAGAAATGAATTTAATATTTGTCATGGATGAAACAAGTGGCTAACATTGGGCATGGAGTCAAAATCACAAGTTATATAACAATGGTAGTGCTCTTCAAAACAATTTCTTTACAGAGAAAAGATAATCAATATTTTACATTCAATTTGCTAATTGTCGGGTGGTAAAGAGGAAAACGAAGAGTCCATTAAAATGGGCATCAAAAGATGATTCCAATAATAACTTTAGAGGAAAAATTCTTTGGATGCTTGAAATCAAAGAACCAGAGCATAAACATATGAATCATGATTCAATATACACTTATCCTAGCATGAAAGATATCAAAGTGGAAAAAGATAACAGGAAGCACATTCACAATAAGAAAAGAAAGTATAGGCTGTAATAAGAACAATACGAGAATCTTTGATAAAATGCTTGCTTGCCTTTGTAGTTTTATTAAACTTGAAAAATATGTTACAAAATAGGTCTCTCTTTTTCATGGGTTTCAACCCTTATTACATTACAAAATGGTTCTTTTATACATCAAGATTTCTCCTTGAGATTCTAACTACCCACATTCTAAAAATATGCATTTGTAACTTCCTTATTACATATGTTAGCTAACTTCTAACAAACTAATCTTCTAAACTACTTGGAAAATTTAATAACTTATTGTAAATAATGTTTTTCTTCAACATAAATCGATCCTTAAGATGAAAATTTTCTATGGTATTCCATTGATCTCCATATGGAAGCTCCAGACTTTCCATCTCCTTTTATAATCCTCTTAACTCCACATGTCCACATAAGAAATAGTTGGCAAGTGAGCATCAATTGTTCTGAATGTATTTACTAGCTCAAATTCCACTGCCAACTTGGCAATTATAACCTTTCTAGATAAAGACTGAGTCATGTCCTAAATTTTTTTATGATGTAATATGGATTTAACCAGCAAATCCCGATATTCAGATTTGGAAGTGAGCTTTCCATATTCTTCCCAAAAAGAAGACAAACCTTTCTGAAATAATGACATAAATGAGCCTTTAAAAGTTTTCACCTGATGCAACATTATATCAATATTTGCTTGAACTGTTTCAATATGATTATGTTTTTCGAGAAATTTCCTGCCCAAGTGATTACGGAAATCCTATCCTTAATGCCCATTGTTCTTAATTACTTTTCAGACAAAGTGTTGAGGAAATTTATTGTGTTTCTACTTGTGTCTAATTGGTTTCTGTTCAAATATTCCTTCATAGCTATAAAACTTTGTTTGGATGCATTAATCACCATTTCCTTATCCTAGATGTAATTAAAATAAGGAATTATCTTGGTAGCCTCTAAAATTATCATATCCCAATGAAGATGTCTCGCTTCCTATACATGTAACTGTCTTGAAAAATATTTTATGAATTTGTCATTCCTGTCCAGCTACTCCTCATTCTTATTTTCAAATATTCTCCTCTTCTCTTCTTTCCTTTTTACTGCTTCTACCAAGTTCTGATTTTGATTCTTCAAACCCATTATCTCCTTGTATATTAGGCCAACCTGTGACATAGCTTGAACAATGGACTGAATATTTTCTTTTGTACTTGGTTGTTCTATTTGTAATGATTCCATTTTATTTTTTCCTTATCTTTCCTTCTCCAAAACCAACCAGTTCTCATTCAAAAAATCTATTATAGCAATAAGGAAACCCGTTTTCTTTTCCCACTGGTTTTGTTCTTCAACAAGTTTCAATAACTTATTTTTGCAGTCATTCAGCTCCTGAGATAATAATTCTTTTTCTTTTTTCTAACTCTGTTAATTCAAAATCATGGATTAACTGAGTTGCTTGAATTTTCAATTTCCTTTTTAACAATTGGATATTATTCTCCTTTTTAGCCATAATTTTTTGTGTTACTTTCCCTTTGTATACCTCATTATCCATAGTTAATATGTCTCCCTTAAGCTTTTTTATTTTTCTGCTAATGCACTTTATTTTCCACCTTTCCTTGTCTCAATTGATTTTCTATTTTAGACACTGTAGATTGCAACTTTGGCACCTTCAAAGTATCTTTCATTAAGTCAGTATAAATGACCTCTCCATTTTGTTTGTGGAAGTGAATCATGTCAGGTACTAGAATTTTTTTCAATTTCATCTTCATTTCAAAAACTCTAATTCTAGTGGCTACTTCTAGATTCAAAGTGTTTCTTGAATTATATTTGATATTTACTAATGAAACCTCCTTGTTTGAGATATTTATAACCTCTAAATACAACTTCAAAGATTCTTTTGAAGAAGTGTCCTTTTCTTTCCTATATTTATGATATAGGTCATTTATAGATTTGAATTTCTCACTAGATCCTTCCTTTATTTCTGAAAAATCATATTCTTGGATTTCAAAGGATGGGCCTTTGACCTTGCCTTCTTTTTCTCACTCTCAGATTCAAATAACTCTCCCTCTGTTTATATCTTTTGTCTTTTTTGCGCATTTGAGTCTTCATCTTCAACCTCCATAATTTATGATTGGCTTCGCTTACTAGTTATTTCAATTTTACTCAGAGTTGGAATTATCATTGCTATTGATTTTAATATGGAATATGGATTCACCTATAGAGTCTCTGTATCCTCCATATATGACTGATAATCCATTAAATTATATCTAATCCCTCTGCATCATGATGTTCAAAAACTTTATTTTTATTTAACTGCCTCTTCTGATAAATGATATGGCGTGGATCATAATTAACCTAAGTAGCCTTCCTAAAATTCATTTTCTGTAGAATACCTTCAACTAAAGGAAGCACAAACTTCTTGATGATGAATGGGACCATTTTGAGAGGAAATTTGATTTCAGAGGCCTTTCTGAAATTTATAAAATGTTCCTTTTCTAGAGTCAAATTCTTCCTAATGAACTTCAGCACAAAAATTATGGGTGTTAGGAATGATGGTAAGATGTATGGTTCATGGAAAAAACCATAGACTCTAATTATAGTGTGCTCCTTCAGCAAAAACTAGTCTCTCATTCTTCTGTCAGGAGAAAAATGAAACACTTCCTTTATTTCTTGAAAAAATCTAGGCATCTTGGTCTGAAACATCACTATGTATATCTCTTCCATTATAAGGTTCATGCAACTGAAGATGTTATTGTTTATTTATGCAGTAAGTAACATTTTTGGGAATTGTAGGTTCTCTTCATTCAAGAACAAGAACATCGTAACCGAGTAGGATTAAAACCTGAAGTTGATGGTTGTGTCGAAATTCACCAGCTGAGAAAGAATATCTGCAGCCAGGACTTCATCATACTTAATATAAGGAAATTGATTGGACGATGACTTTGGATGACTCATAATCATTTTAAAAATCATACTCAATAATAACTCTAGGAGAAACCTATCTGTATCTAGACCCAAAAACTGACTCAACATGGAAATAACTAGGTGGGATTCTTCATTAAACAAACTAACATCAAGGGAAAGGCTTTGTCTGCAATGGACACATCGATTTTAAGGTATTTAGAGAAAAATATTTGTTTCTCCTCGACTGCGCATGTTTGAATCTTTGAATTAGAGTCTCCTCAACAAATTCTTCCTAATTCAAGGTAAATGACAGCGATATTTAGAGGGAATATTTGATAACA
Organism: Pseudotsuga menziesii; assembly: GCA_001517045.1. Taxonomy (NCBI): domain Eukaryota; kingdom Viridiplantae; phylum Streptophyta; class Pinopsida; order Pinales; family Pinaceae; genus Pseudotsuga; species Pseudotsuga menziesii. Next base: position 60,167 of record LPNX010442674.1, read on the forward strand.
ATGGAATTGATAGGGAAAAATATCTTAGACTTAGAAGAATCCATTATTACTCTCATAGGGGAATAATTCAACGCACACTAGGAAACAAAGTCAGGGAATTTTAGGGTTTGGTCATGAAAAAATGGTGGAATTTAGACTATTAAACACCATGCAAGTTAGTTCCTTGGTCTTTAAAGGTATGTAGTTTAATTTTTAGCTCATGGACTGGACCAAAGGAAAAAATAGTTTCAAAGACATCACCATCCCTATCTTCGAATAGTCCCTCCAATTTCTCAAATTTCTGGGCCTTTCCTTCTATTTCCCCCTTGCCTTCAATTTTTAAATAACAATTAGCAGGTTAATATGTGGCCTACCTAGATGATTGGCGGTTGTAAAGGTATTTGTCCAACTTGGCTTCGACCACACATAGATGCATTCTTCTCCAATGAAAAAGGACATATAAACACAAACATGTTTTGTTTTTCTTTTAAATGTTCTCATATTGGTGGTTTCAGAATCGAGAAGAATGGTTTTCTCCTACTACTTTTCTCCTAGTGGAATGATCCTCCACCTACCACGTGGAAAGCGGTAAAAATTTCGTTGCGTTGGGCCTCATCCATTTCCCATGCATGTTTCTAGACCACAACTTACCTCTACTGTATATCTAATATACCATTCATCTTAGGTTTTTGATCATGCACCCCCCTTTAACCTCTTTCATTTCATACTCTGATGCTCACTAACGTTTTCTCTTGATGCCCAGCTTCCTCCAGTGGACTCCTTATTTTTCATTGATCTTATTTTCTGTTTATCATGAACCATTGATTATTACCACCGCTTAGAACTTTACCTTTTATTTTTCATTGATCACGTGTTCTTCCTTTTGATGCACAACTTTTCCTAGCGGATTCCATATCCACCATCAATCTCCCCTATATTTTACCTCCACCGTCGATCAAACCTGGTCGTTAACCTTAATATATGGGATTAGTTACCAAGAGAGAGAGATTGAGATATATATATATATATATAGAGAGAGAGAGAGAGAGAGATGCTATGGGTTTAAAAAGAGAGGGGGGTTCTTAGTGGTAAGAATATAAGAGATAGAGGGAGAAAAATGGGGGTTAGTTAGGGGTAGGGGGAGTAGGAGGGGTGTTAAGAAGCAAGAGAGGTGAGGGTTAGTGGTAGAGATATATGAGGGTATTAATGTGTTGGGGAGAGAGGGAGGGGTGGAGGAATAGGTAAGAGAGTGTGTGTTAGAGGGGAGATAAACTTAGCAAGGGTTGGGGAGGGGAGAGAGAGAGAGAGAGAGAGATGTGGGGGCATTAGTGCTAGGGAGAGTGGGATTGGGAGATACAAAGAGGTAAGGGGGGTACACTAGTACAAAATGAGCAATTAGCTACTATGTGACTAAAAATTATAGTCACCACATGTTTTTCAAGTGATTTACGACTAAATATGAGAAATTTTGATTGACCCAACTATAAACATCTAAAGTTAATGACTAATTTAGTCACTAGTTAACAAATATGACTACATAAAGTGATAGAGTTAAAAATGACTAACATAAACGACTAATTTATTCATGGCATAAAAAATGACTAACTAGAAGAATATGAATTCATCATTTATGTTAGTCATTTTTAATTGTGTCATGGAAAATTTTAATTGTGACAATGAATTGTTACAATTTAGTAAGTTGCCTACCTTATATTAGTAATATTGGTGCCATGCACCTCGATCTTCAGAGATCCAACAAATAAATTGAACGAATTTTCTCTTGACCATGTTTATCTGTGGTGCACCATTGAAGCAAACCGTTAAGTGCATGCCAAAGGAAAATTAGGTTCCTACAATTATGAATTAGGTACTAGAACTAATACCATATCGATACCTAGAAGTATCATAGCTAGTTGTTGATCCTTCAATGTAAGATTCCCCAAGTCCCATACTGAGGTCTATTTCTAACTTCAATATAACTATCATGATTTGTGACTGTCGAACTAGTTGCACCAGTCGACATAGCTTCACCAGGATCAGTTCCTTTAAACTTCATAGAAGTTGATCCAATAATAATTGAATCGGTGGAAGCACCAAGAAAAATATTTTAACCAATCAAAGAGTCGATTCTAGTTAAACTAGGGTACTAACCCAGATTAAATTTGAGATACATATGCAGTAAAGGTAGACGCTCAACCCCATCTTCGAGTTTTAGGTAAATATGGCAATTCCTCGTCCTCTTATAGTCCTGACCTCATAGAAAATGATATGTATAATGTAGTGATGAACTCTCCTTATGACTATCAAGTTAAACTTCCTTTATGCATTATTGGCGAGGTAAATTTTTCATATGACATCACCACCCACCTGATTCATGATGTGCACAACTAGAGACATCCAGTGAGGTCCCTACAACTCCAAATGTTGGTGGATTTGTTCGTTGGCATCAAGCCTATTCTCTAAGTGAAATATTGTTGTCAACCTATACACTCAAAATTATAGACTCAATTCACATGAACTAATTCCTCACCATGTTACATTCACCAATATCCCCATATACATTTTGTTTGATCATTAAAATATGTATTAAAAACTTATAATATATAAATATTTACAAAATATAATTTTTATATTATGACAAACATCTATTATAATATTACATAATACCTTATTAAAAATAACACAACATTATACTATTTAATTGCATGCACTAGTGACTCCATGTAATTACCCTTCATTCCATCATCTCAACCTTAGAATATATATTATACAAATCTTTAAAAATTGTTATTATTTTTTTTCAAAATGTTTTTAAGGTGGTTCACCATTTGTTAGAGGGATAATCCACCTGTCATATCCGCATGAGAATCAAGATTACAATCATTCATAACTCGTACATTACATAGAGGCTCAACAAGAGCATACATGTCACTTATAAAAATTGAACATGGGTGGGGAGGGTAACATTCATTCCTCCGAACCACCCAAGCTACAACCAATGGACTATTATTTATTATCTATATAATATTGCGGGATATATTAAATTTAATGACCTATAATTTTTAATATCATGTCTTATGAAATATATTTTAAAATTATTATCGATATAATTTTACAAATAAGGTATCATATCATATCTTGGAATTTTGGTTTGATCAATCCCCATTTTAATTCTTTTTGGATAATAACCATTAAGAATCTCATAACCTCATGTGACCATATATTTAATTTAATGCATCTAAAAGTTTGGAGGTTTCTTAGGATGGTTTCTCATAAGAATGACCCAAATTCATGTGGCCACTTTCCTTGGAAGATTGTATTCTCCCTCTCCCATAAATTGATAGACATCAGAAGAAAAATGGAAGAAAATAAGATGGGAGCTCGCAGCTAAAGGATCTCTCGAGTGATGGAACGATATTGGTATTAACTGGAAAATAAGAAGACATAAATAAATGGATTTTTTTGGTCTTGATGCACCTATTCAAACCAACATAATGATCAATCATGCAAAGAGCTTCTAAAAGAACCTGAATTTGCCAAATTTGCAGCAAAATTTACAAAGATCAGTAAAAAACACAGGTAAGAGGCTTTACTAATTCCTAAATTTATATATTGCATTTGGCCCTTGGTTTCGATCGGTACAAAACCTATAACATTGTCTATCGTTCAAATTGGGGATTCGATGGTTTAATTCCTACACAAGTTCCAGTCTCTAAGCGGAGAGGACTCGGCTATGACATTTTTTATACACATAATTTACAATTTCAAGGAATAAAAAAATCTACCAATTTTTTTGGTGCCTCAAATTGTCTTTTTTTTGTTTTTCATAAATATTTGAATTTCAATGGTTACAAGGGTTCCATGCTCACCAAGCAAAAAATAAGGAAAATGTGAGTTATTTCCCTTTCCTTTGAACTCTTTGTGCATTGTGTACCTTACATCTTTGTGATTTGTGTTTGATATGGAGTTACCAACTCATATGAGAGTATGTAACAAATGACAACTTGAAGGTTTGATGATTTTGGGAATATGATAATATATAAGACGAGGAAGTAGGAAGTGTATAGTTACACTACCAAACCTTTCTTCTTACATTGGTCCTTTCCTATCTTAAACTTATATCTCGAAGTAGTTGGTTTATTGGTTTATCAGTGTTTTAATATCTCTTCTATATATTACAAGTTACATGGGGCTAATAAGACCCTAGTACTAGAAACTCTTCATTGTTTCCACTCTTTTTAATCGGTTACTTTGTATCCTTCTATGGCCCCTTTATATTTATGAACTCATGAGAGTATGGAACGAATAACAACTTGAAGGATTGATGCTTTGGGGAATATGAAAGTATATAAGATGTGGAGTATAGTGTGTAGTTATATTTCCAAGACCCTATACTTACATTGGTCATTTCCTATCTTAAACCTCTCTCTCGAATTAGTTGGTATCTTATTTTTTCAGTGTTTTATCTCTTCTATATATCACAAGTTACACGGGTCTAATAAGACCCTGTTTCTAGAAAATATTCTTGGTTTCCACTGTTTTCTATTACTTCTTATGCAAACTTATATGGGATCTTTTTGTAATAGTTTGTAAATATTATTCAAAACATATAGATTCAATTCCACATAAATTGAAAGGAAAAACTTATAGTTAAGATACACCCACCCACAACTTGGTATGTATTTATGTAAGGTGTGAACTGAAGCAATAACATTTTATCTCAAATGGTAAAAAACATGATGAAGTTATCTACATATGAACTTTTTTCTTGAAACATAGCTATTAGTGAATCATCCAAATGTAAGTGGTATTGGAGGAAATGATTAGGTGACTTGGAGGTAACATGTGCTCCTATCCATTTCTTGTCAGTCTAAAGTGTGTTTTTCTGGATGTGTTTCCAACTTTCCATAAACATGTCCTATGGAGATGCACTGGATAACAAATACTTCCTTCTCTAAGGAGTACGTATCCCACCAAATTCGCTTAGGACTTTCACCTGGCATCATGTTTTTTAACATGCCATTTGGGTGGTGCTAACCACAACAAGAATGGAAACTTGGTGGATGTCTTAACACTCCTTACTGTTAACCAATGAACAACTACTGGTTATAGGCAATGTTTTAAAATTTATGAGGGTTGTTTCAAGCATGTTTAGTGTTTATCAATGGATTTAGTCATGATATACCTTGCCCGTAACTGCTTCTTCATGGTTATCTTGACTGTCCACCCTACTCTGCACACCTTAGTCTCCAAAGTTTGCAAGTTGTAACATCTATTTATTTTAGTTGTTGAATATAAAAATGTCTTTTTTTGGTGCAAATGCATAGTATTGATTTATGATCATTTCCTAATGTTGCTCACATGCTCGCCAGTGACTGTAATGTGCCCAAAAGTGAAAATCATATTTTTGATGTCATCCAAAGTACTCATACCTAGACCACATGGATTCTAGTTGCATTTGCCAGAACCACCATGCAAAATGAGGGTAATAGTTCCAGTATGTCCTAAGGTTTTATTTATTGTTCTGTTTTTCAATCATGCTGATTATCAGAAAGTGTTTGAGGGTCCCTATTTTTGGGGAAGCATGATAATTTTTATTACTCCACGATTTCCATATTTTGACCATGACGCTTTGTCAATCACTAGAATTATAGCTTGAGTTCAACTACCAAATCTACCATTACATTTCGAGCAATTATCAATTCTTGAGGATATTGGAAATACTTTGGGAATCTATATAAAAATAGATGTTGGGAGATCTATATCAGGTTTGTGCACTTAGCTCGTATCTATGTTGAGATGGACACAATAAGGGTCTTCCCAACAAAATTATTATGAAGCGAGCATTAGAGGAAATTTGGGGTCTAAAATGGGCCTTATAAGAAAACACGCCAACAATAAATTTTATGAGTTGGAATTCAAGAACCAATAGAATTTCAATAAAATTAGTCAACCATAATGGTTGAATTGACATATTTGTCATAAAAGAAAACTACTTTTTTTGTTCGTATTTTCGACATATCTCCCTGTTTTTTAACTCAAATTTCAAGCAGGAGAGCTTGTTGGATGCGGAATTTAATTTCGCATCCAATGAGTACCCACACTGCATACTTTTGATGGATCCTGCTACCCCAAAAATAAGAAATACCTGAAAAAGTGATGATGATGTCATCATCATAGTTTTTTAGGTATTTCTTGTTTTGGGGGTAGCAGGGTCCATCAAAAGTATGTAGTGTGGGTACTCATTGGATGTAGAATTAAATTCTACATGCAACGAGCTCTCCTGCTCAGAATTTGAGTAAACACGTTGGGATATATGTTGAAAATACGAACAAAAAAGTAGTTTTTTTCATTCTTCCTCCAAAATTAATAACTATTATTTTATTATTTCAACTATTATTTTATTATTTTCCTTAGGAGGCCCATTTTAGACCTCAAATTTCCTCTAATGAATATTATAAATGGAATCAGGTTTTGGATTACATGAATACAACTTTCCAATGTAAAATATATCAACAAACATGACATCTACAGGATACTTGTATCAATGCATAGACCCATCCTTCAAGGAGAAAAGGGTCCAAACCAAAACCAAAAAGTTGGAAATTCCCTAAGAAATTGAAACTCGATGGTGAAGGTTATCAAGGTGAAGAATTACAACAAGCGTCAAATTCAGATAAGTCAATAATTTCTATCTATAAATGTTGAATGAGGAAAAAACGTTCCCGACTAATCTTAGTTGATTGGTTGAACATAAGTCTATAGTGGTGATGCCAAGGTATGTCACATATATTATTTATTACACCTATTATATGGAGCAAATTTTGATTGAGGATCAATAATATGTAGCACACCAAATGACACAGTTAAAAAATACAAGAAGATATTTCATTTCTTATCTGGTTTTACCATGATTTTCTGCAACATATTTGAGAAGATACCTATAAATCCTAATATAGACCCTAGCCAATGTCAGGTATTTACTGCAGTTATGGTAGTCATTGTTTTGGAGACATATGGCCCCATTTAATTTCTATAAGGTTTAATATGTGTTTGTAATTGTAATTAGATTTGGGAGAATGTTGATTGGAAAAGAGCTAGACCGCCTAATATGAAATCCAAGATGAAACAAGTTAATATTTTTATGAGGAACAATATAACTACACTCTCTTATATGGATCTGAAGGTAAACGTTACTATCTTCCATGGTTCATTTGTCATAGTTTCTTCCTAGAAAAATTCAATAGCCTTACTCAAGTTTGGAAGGTTGAAATAAGAAGTAGCTAATTGATTTCATTGTGGATAATGTTAGGTGTGGCACTATAACTAGAGAAAAATATGCTAATCTCCCTGCCATTATAGATGAGTTGATTGCAATAAAAGTGAAAGGACCTCTACAGGCTCCCTTTGTGGATAAATTGAAGATTCTATAATCCAAGTTGATGTTGCAGCCACCAGGTTCACATAAAAGAAACAATTATGATAGTTTGGTCACCTTTAGAGCCTTAAAATTTCCTCTCCAACTATATATTGAAGAAATGACAATGAAAGAAGGGTTCAGATAAGATGATTTTTTTCCTCCACTATTTTGTAAGCAAAGCAATCCAATATTTTTCTTTAACCCACTTCCTCTATATATTTTTATTTTTACATGTTGTTTCCATGTTTATTATTACGCAAACAGAGCACTAAATAATATTTCCTTCTTTTCTACTTCCAAAATTTCCCCTTTAATTGAGGCATGTGGGAGCCCCATCCGTGTTCACAAAAGTAAATTCCTTTTCAAATTATTGTTTATCATGTCAATGAATCTTTGAAATGCCACAAGGTAGCACTATTTCAGGGTTGTACATCAACTAGTATTGGGATTAAATTTAGATATTTTTATAATCTCCACCAGAGGGATATCAAAGGTTACATTGTTTCGATGACTTTTTCCTTAAAAAAATTTAAGCAAATTTTTTAGCATGTAGTCTTTTTCAAACCATTTGATATTTAAGGGCTACAATCGTTCAGAGCTTCTCTAAAATATATCCCCACCATTCCATGGTTATTTATTATCCTATTTATTGGATTATGTGTTGCTTATTGTTACAACAATATCTAGCACCAAAAAAATTGTAAATCCCAAGCACCAAGGTGATGCTTTATGTAAATAAAAAATGCTTCCCAAAGTCACCTCAACAACTATTTCCCATAGTTTAGGTTACATTAGTGGCATGTTTGGAATCAACCACTAATTCCACAATATGGTTTGAAAGTTTTAACCTACCTTCATGGAATACTGTTGTACATGCTTTGTATATGCCTCAAAATGAGAAGGCTCACTTAGCTTCCCTTTTTATGTACAAGTTCCATAGGAGCAACAAACAATATATAAAGGCCACAATCTTGCACACATCTAGCAAAATTTTTCGAACTTGCTAGACTACAATCATTGATAGTGGAACACTATCCTTCAAATCCAACTCTACATTGAATATTTGATGGCATATAGTAGGAAATGGAGGCCATTCCACTCATGGGATAAGTAGTATCATCGCCTAAATCCACATTGATTCTTCCGTCTTCTTCCTAAATCCCATTGAAGAGTTTCATGTCATATATCTCTGACTTTTATTACAAACTCAAAAATCTCACTTCAACCTCGAGGTTCCTCAGATCTATTTCCTGTGACTTTTCAGTGTTAGCGCTAAATCTAATATATTAATTTATCACAGTGAATATAAACATCTCTTCAACTCAATTCTAAAGGAAACCCAAGAAAACGAATCCCAATTAAGTATTTTTTCATTAAAAGTTTAATTGTTATGTATATTTTAGTTAACTGATTTATAAAATTCCATTTGGTCCAATGCCAAACTAAGTTCTAGTGGACCTTTGACCAATTATGAGTACAAGTTTGAGTTTTAAATCATTTAGTAATAGCTTCCATGCAAGCAAGAAAGTTTCCCTATTCCATATAGGGTTCAATGCTCATTATTCCTCCTCAAAGATGATTTATTTTCTAAGAAAATAGCTTCATTGCATCAAAAGTTAAAGTCCCACCACGAGGCTCTGTAAAATTCCATAAAGTCGAAAAAACTAGCTCAGAGAGTTAGATCCATTAAAAGGAAATAGTATATCACATCAAGAATATAACCCGGACCACTAGGAGGAAACATTAGTCCCTATCATCATAAATCACATCTAAAAACAAGGAAATAAAGACTAGCTGAGGAAGGGTTTAGGATCTTGACCCTTGATGATGATTCCCATCCTCTCCATCTTCCACCAACACCAATACTTCTTCAGCAACTTCAATTTTTTCTTTGAAATCATGTATTCTTGCATGATGTGTCCCCTGTGAACATGGATGAAAGGTAAAATACAGAATCTACCCACCAGGATATTGATCAGATCAAGAACTGGCTGTAGGAATAAGTTACGCATTTCTAATTTTTATTTTTCCCAATCAATATTCAACTCAGAATCCCCAAAGATCCAGATACCTGGAGACCTTCCAACCCCTTCTCCAAAGCAATTATGATTAGAGGATCCAAATCTTTCAGCTCTTCCTAGTTGATTGAGTGCATTCCTAGACCAAGTTTGAAAGGGAAAGTGATAGGATCTGAGGTAAACAGAACACACCCACCACCACATCTCACCAGGTTTCCTTGACTATCACTATCAAAGAAACCCCATGGACTAGTTTTTTCAATCTACAATAAGTTAATAACCCTATTTTCCTTGGAAATTTCTCTTTTGGAGACTTCTTGACCTCATCATAAAAATACTTAACTTTGCTAATTCATTTCTATGATTTTGGTTTAAAAAAAGACATTTATAAAACAAAACTCAAATTTGTTTCAAATTTGGATATTAAGTATAAAAATATATTCTCATATTTTCGTAGCTGTTAGCTAAGATAGATTGTCCTTTATTTCTGTGGCAATAGGGCATTGTAGTGATTCTGTCCCAAGTGTTGTGGTCTTATAAAAATATCTGGGGGGTTCTTGAGTATATTACCTCTCAGTTGAGGCATTTTCTTGTATTGATAAAGTCTGTTAACAATTCATCGAAATAATATTGTTGATCCTACTTGAATTGTGGATAGATGTAGTACTAAATGGTTTTGTTTTAGAATCGCCACATCTGAACTTTGAGAAATTTCATTAAGTTATGAAGTATATTCTGACCTTTCTATAAATCTTATTTTTCAGTAGTATGGGATACATAATATGGCCTTATCTATTCATAATTAGATAATGAAGTGCTTCCTTGGTAAAATGAGTTGATGTTTCCTATCACTTGCTAAATTATATGGAATATTTCCAAATATGAGTATTACCCAGGTCAGCTGTCATGTCTGGGTGGAAATTGGAATGTACTTTGATTCTCATATCAGCATACTAGCTCTTAGCTTTGAGATAGCCTGTACTAACATATAGAATGTTATGTACATACTACATATTGAAGGGAAAAAAGGAAGAATGTGTTTACTTACTCAATTAGGTTAACCCATCATGTTATGTTTTTCCTATTTGTCCTAATATTCAGCATAACATGTCTTGTTTTACTTATTGTCCTTGAATATTGAGCACAAGTTACAAACAAAATCATATATTTACACCTCAGAAACACGAGTGTCTCAAAGAAAATGATAAAAGTTAACTTACCATAATTTACAGAGTAGTCTTAGAAGGGGTTTATCAATACTCTATACCCATTTCGACTAAGCTATAATTGAAAATTGGATGGTGTTTGAGAGTTATCAAAGACTAAAACACCATGGCTGTTAATATGGTTATCATTGATGAAAGAATCTTGTGGGTTTATTTATCTTCTGGGATTTATTTCTACTTCAATTCAATTCCATTGAAGAAATCTAATTTATGTTTTTTTTCTCATGTACAACTAGGAGAAAACTTCAAAGGAGAAGCATAGATGGAGTTTTAGTAAAATATCTACACAACACAAGGTGTTGAGCACCACTGTGGAAATTGAACAATCATTCTCAAGTAAAGATAAATATTAAAAAGGATCTATTTATTATCAAAACAAACAGATAATGCATGTAAGCACGAGAAAGACTACTCTCTAAGCTTTTATGGATAAACCATTCGAGATTACAGAAAATGTAGTGACATCTAAAGCCACAAAAAAACATGTACCCATAGATAGAAGCATAGAATTTTATGCAGTGATTGATATCCAAGCAGCTATCAGGGCCTATTTGGTATTTATATTTTCACTTTCATGATCTGAATATTCTCCTTTCATGATTTTTCAGTATTTTTGTAATTGAGCTTCTTCCCTTTTTATTTGTGAGAACACAATTATTTAAATTGATAAAATTAATTTTCTTTTCTATATTAATTTTTTTGTTATAGGCTTAATAACAATAGGATACGTATATTGTATACATTTATACGTTTTAAGGAAATTTTGGAAGGGCTTGAGCTAGAAAATTGGGATTTTAAAATTTTTTGTAGGATGGCATAGAACTCTATCGCCTTAAATGTATAGTAAGTTTACAAGCCCGAGTTCGGGGACACTTAGTTAGAAAGCACGATGCAGGAAACTTGCACTGTGTATGAGAAATTGTCATATTGCAAGAATTGGTTCATGCTCGTCGATTTCAATCATCAGAAGAAGGATTCACTATACGAGAGAAGCTTGAATACATACGACGACATAATGGTTCAGAACGAAGTGGTTCGGTAATGATATATAACCATTGTGTTTTTAATTGAACTAGGAAAATACTATGCATCGACTTGTATGTGACTTTAAAACTTGTACAACATGTTGTATCCATTCTTATTCAATGTTTGACAGATTCTTTTGGATGGTTTCTGGAGATAAATGGTTCAAATCCTTCAATGAACAATGATGTTTTTCGATGAGAGAAATCGCTCTCAAATGGATTTGCTAATAATGTAAAACATGGAGCTTGAGTATCTGAATTAATACATTACATTATTAGCAAACCATGAAGCCCAACATGCATAAAAGTGCTAATGCATAGCATTGATATTTAATTCTACACCTTTCTTTGTATTTTTTAAGCTTTTAAGAACTCTACCAAAGGAAGATTATCGATGTATGGAGTATTATCTAGACCATTGCAATTCTGGATGGAAATGGTTGGAACGTTGTATGGATACTTCTCCTTGGGAATCAGGTTTGTCTCTTATGGAAAATAATACTGCAAAGTGCTTAAATAAAAGTGAGCATGCTGACATCCTAGAGTCTAGAGATGAAAATCCTAGGAAGATGTTAATAGAGGATTCAAATTCAATGTTAGGTCCTATAATTGATCAGCCTGAGGTTGAATCTACGAAACTAGCTTCCATCATGACAAGGGGATCTGATTCAACATCAACATCAGATTCTTCTTCAGATCAAGTTCATAGAATACAGAAGTTGTCAAATCTAGTATTGGATTCTCTTCTAGATCGGTTGAGTGAATAGTTGAAACAAGTGTCAACTTTTGTTTTGACTAAGGACAATGTTGAAGTTGTGGATTCCAATTGTATTTCAAGGAAGGGACCAATGCAAATATCATATCATATTCCAACATCTTCTTTGGCTTCAAGTAAGCATGAATAAAACAATGAGAAGGTTTATGATAGCTTGCAAAAGATTCAATCTTAAAATTATGATTATGTTTCTCATGACTCAAGCATCCCTCTCAGAAATATGCTATGTCCAACTCTCAAGTCTGTTCCTAGTGAGTCTAACACTGAACCTGATAATCCTAAGATTACCTTAAGAAAAATAACAAATTCAACAATGGATTCTCTTTCTAATCAGCCCAAGTGTTAACACTTTGTTTTTAACAATTGATTTAAGGGCTTGACGGAGGTTCGGTAGGGGTCCCAGTCCCTTGAATCTCATATGGGCACCCTTCAATGAGGAAAGTGGCAAGAACGCTATTAGCATTGGGTAGGGTTCATAATCAAAGGTGGCGATTGTTCGGAGGTGGATCAGTGGCTCCAAATTGCTTCGTGCGAACAAACATGCATGATCAAAGCTTCCTTCCTGGATTGCGAAATGTGTTGAAGATAGGAATCTTTTGATGGCTGAGATGAGGACTGGGGTAGATCTACAGCCTAAATTAATTTCGCGAGCCATACTTGTATATGTAAAACTACAATCCAAAAACGCAAAAGGGCGGTACAGGTCGTGAATATCAACGGTCGCGATGAAGAAGGAGATAAATATATGGCTCCAGTTCATTTCGCAATGTGAACTAGCACGGATGAATATTAAAGTTTCTCATTGCGAAAGATGGTGGGGCCCACTTGGATTGACGACTGCATGAAAGGTCGGTCTTGATCGGCGGTTAAGAACGTGTTACAATCCAGAACTGTCCACAGTGTTTAGAGGAGAAAAGTTGGTGGTAGGATGAATGGAATGTGGATGGTGGATGTAAAAGATTCCTTTGATCAGATGGCTCAGAAGATTCCCAAGGTACAGGTTTCCCATCCAATGTGGAGGTGACAGTGGAGGAGGCATTCATGCGTGTACCATTCGGGATATGCCTGAGGTGGAAGTCTTATCCAGCGGTGCTAATTTCCTTGATTCGCAGGTGTGGCATGTCATTTAATTCAAGGGGATCCATCCCTATGGAAGAATTATGTTCCTTGGAGATACGTGGATTTTGTGTGAGCTGGCCTGCAGAAGTAAGAAAAGTAGCCAGTGAATCTGATACTCACATGGGGCAAAGCCACCACGATGTGGGAAGCCATTCTGTTTTCGACTTAATTTTGCACTAGATGGTGTACACAAAATCTTTCCCACAGCTGATGGTGAAGCACCACGATCTATGAAACAAAGTGACTAGATCCCCGTAAAGTAGAAGATCACTTTACTCATGCCTTCACACATATTGATACTAGATACACTTGATGACAGAGTGTGCAGGAATGTTGACCAACCTTTGCGAAGATCAGTCTTCAAGCCTTATAAATACCGATTTATGTTCAACAAGAGTGAACTAACATATCTCCAGAACCTGAGTTCCACTTCTCCATGAAGCTAAAAAGGCCTGATAGAGTTTAATGATGAAGATATGGTTTGAGAAGCTTATCCATCTAGGGGTGTTCATGGTTGGCGAGAAGGTTCCACACTCACTTGTTTCCTTGGTATTTGCATGCCAATGATGACACTAGCCATCGAGGCCTAGAATTATTACCCGCATTTCCAATGATGTGAGGCCTGGACACTTACTCCACATAAGTATTTTTCTAGGAACCCCTAATACCATCGTGCCCACTAAAGCCTCCATAGAAGGGTATAGCCATTGACTGTTCCCTGTATAAACATTCATTTGGATGGGATCGTTAGGAGTTTGAAGCCCTAATAGCCCTGTTTGTGAAGTCCACTTTCCAAGGGTGGTGGGGCTGGTGTAGATACGCTATACCCTAGTGCCTATGGGAGAGATCACCTCATTGGAGGTGGGAAGTACAAGAATGACAAGCCACCCCACAGGTTCATCTCAACCAGAAGCAATGCAACACTTCTTCCAAAGCCTATGTATAACAGTGTTACTAGGAAAGGAAGGAGGTGGCGGATGTGACTAGATTGGGGAAGGATGCCAACTACCTCGCCAGTGTGTGCCCATGTAGAAAGCTGCATTTGAACATGGTAGAAGCACAAACCCCAAATCATAGGAGGAGGCATCATAATTATCATCCATCGTGGCAGTCGAGCATGTCAAACTGTTGCCCGGGCCCAATGCAACCACTAGCACCATAATGTATGTTTGTATTTGTAAATTTGGTGATAGTCCACTCCTTGCATTGTTAATGCCTGTTGGCAACTTGTAACAACTTTTAATTCAGTAGTCTCAGCAATAGGATTGTATAAAAACGCTCCCGATAGAGGGAGAAAGGAGTTAGTGAATTGGATTGGGAAACATTCCCGGGCTGAGGCTCCCCATTTGTAAAGATTGATACCTGTGTATGAATAAATTGCAGTGAAAGAATTGTTTCTCATGGCAGAGATTCATGTGTCATTCCTTTTCCCAATATGTATTTTCCTTTACATGTAAATGTGTTTCCTATTTCCATTCCAGTTTGTTAATTTCTTTCATGTCTGGAACTTAGTGTATAACGGTTAGGAATTCATACTCGCTATGCTCCTACTGTTGTTCTAGGAATTTATCAATGGTTCTTCTAAAGTTGCATGGAATTCATCTTGCTAGTGCTCCATGCGATGGACTGTCCCTTCTTGTCCTCTAATCGCCCGCTAAATATCTCCTGATTGGGAGATCAACATCTATCTTTCCTCTGTTTGCAACACCATGTCATTATTTCCCTTTGTAATCATTTCTTACACATGTTTCTACTCCATTTTCCCATGGTCCCTTGCCCCCGATAATCCCACCATACTCCTTTCCTCAACATAATTTTTTCCATTCAGGATCCTATCCCCCTGATTATGCTGATTGAAAATCCTATGCGGAGTAGACTCTGGTGACACAGGACATTGAACATCTTATGCGGAGCAGACTCTGGTGACAAACTAGGATCTCTCTCTGACTGCACAGGGT
This sequence comes from Pseudotsuga menziesii, assembly GCA_001517045.1. Classification (NCBI taxonomy): domain Eukaryota; kingdom Viridiplantae; phylum Streptophyta; class Pinopsida; order Pinales; family Pinaceae; genus Pseudotsuga; species Pseudotsuga menziesii. The sequence goes on from LPNX010442674.1 coordinate 75,687, forward strand.
TGGAGGCATGGTCTAAAGTGGTTCTTCTATTTCCTAGGAGTGGCCTCCCCTCGCTCAACCTTATGGGCTCAAATCCCAGTTCCAACAAACTGGCACTGTTGCTAGGGATGAAATTGAAGATCCTCCCTGGGAAAAATGACACATTTTTATATCTAGTTATTGACAGTGAATAATGATCGAAAATCAAGAAGGTTAAGTACTTTTTCACCTGGTGAATCCACTCTTGAAGGATTCAGAATTCAGCGACTCAACTGTTGGTGTGACCCAGAAATCAAATGACCGAAGAGAGCTGGCAGACTCCGCCTAGAAAATGGACCCCTCATAAAGCTTAGAAATGCATGGCGGAAGGTCCAAGCACTCGAGTCCATGTTTCTTCCAGGATGCCTTATCCTATCTTGTAATTTTGCTCTTATCTTTTCCTAGATTTATCAAAACAACCTTCTATGACCCAAATCATTCTGAGCAGAGCAATGAATATACTCATGTTTATCCTTCTTTACGAAGCGAAAGTGTTGCATCATTTGTACGTCTGATTATGGCGTAGAATTATATCCAGGGGCACCCGATGTCAAAGGACACCCCTGTGAAATTCATGAAACCTCAGACAATAGATTAGCTATCATACCTAACCTTGTCTCCCCCATTTCTCCAAGACGATATAAACCGCTGCAATTGCCTCCTATCCTCCATGATTTTCCTGCAAAATATTACAAGTACCTCCCCAAGTTCGACGGAAATTATGAAAACTTGACTACTAAGAAACATGTACAAGCCTTTGAACATTTCTCTAACATTTTCAAGATAGAACATGACGATGTCTGCATGCATGCGTTCTCTTTATCCTTGCAAGGAGATGACAAAGTTTGGTTTAAACTCTTGCAGCCTAAGTCCATCAACACTTGGGAAGAGCTTTCTTGCACATTCTTGGGGTTTTGGGGTAGGAGAAGGCCACTGGAGCAAATACTTGTAGAGTTTTATTCCCTGAGGAGGCATGAGGGTGAGGCCATATCTATTTTTAATAGAAGATTCACAAGCTTTTATTATAACATGCCTAAGGAAGTTCAACCTCTTGAGAACGCTGTTAAGATCTATTACGTAGCTGCCTTTTCCCCTGACCTGTCCTTGCTTCTTTTGGAGAGAAAATCAACCACCTTACATCATATGTTTGCTGATTGTTTGGAGGTTGAGGAAAAACTTAAGATGTCCAAGAAATCATCAGATCAGGACAGTGGTGGTGAAATAAAAGATACATTCAAATTGGTTGGGTCTTACAAGCAGAATGGGAAAGTATCTGGCCCATCAAAGCTCTCTCCTGATGTACTAAAAGATGACCGACCCGAGGAAGGAGTAGGTAGTCCTGCAGGATTATTCTCTGAAGATGGCAACTTGCACTGTCCCTGGTCAGCTAGGGACGATTTCAAGAAGGAGTTTGGTGTGCCTGTGTATGATGAATATGAAGAAGAGTACCTGCAGAATGTACCTGACGAGCCAGTTGTTGAAACAACACCTTATGATGAAAGAAATCGAAGTGCAATGCAAAATTAGGAGGTCAAAGTAGAAAAATATGATGAGGGCACTGGAGGTGATAGCCTACCCTTGTGTTATGCCTCTTTTGAGTTAATATGACACATGGTTAAGGCCTCCAAGCAAATGCAGAAAGAAACGGAGGTGGTGCAGGCTAGAAACTTGTACAGAAATGAAGACAGATGTAGTAGCTTATAGATGAACACTTTTTTTGATACTTCACTTTCAGGAATTCCACCTCAGATAGGAGGAGTATGCCTACTCAGTTCCACTGGAGAAGCTGAATACCTCCCTCTCGAAGCACATCAAGCCCTTGTTACATAAATTTTGGGCAGAGAGAGGGATATTCCATTGGAGAGGGATTCTGTGGGTCCTTGTTTACAATCTTCCAAGTGTCAGCCTGACAAATCCCTAGAATTAGGAAGCTCCGGACAGCTTTCCCATGAGCAGGTGACAGAATGTGCTGGAGGTTGCCATGATTTCTATGACCCCGTGGCTGAATACATGGAGGGTCTGGGTGAAAGAAATGTTTGGTCACATCTCTTCCTTAAAGATTAGTTTGTTTATCATTTCCTTCTCCAATTATCTGTTTCATTTATGTCCATCAAGCACCATACAAGAACAAGAATATTATGCACGTTGCTTGATTGGCTTCATTGGAATTCTGGTTTCACTTAATCAGAATTATGTACAAAGTTAGGTAGAGTAGGTAGGAGAAAATAAGCTCAGGTGTATCGAGCATTTCCTTCATTACTATTTTCAGTCTGTTTTCATTTTTAGTTACCAACACAGGTTTATAGTCACAAACATGATATGAAAAGAGTGGCACGAATTCACTGAAGCAGTAACATGGAGTAGAATGGGGATGTCAAAGAAATACTGAAGGTGACCCAATGGTTTTGTCACTTGGTCTATGGGGGTTCTTTGCTACCTCACTGGGAGGATAGCATCCCTCATGGAGCCAGTTGTTAACACTCCATTTTTAATAGTTGATGTAAGGGATTGATGGAGGTTTGGTAGGGGTCCCAGTCCCTCGAATCTCATATGGGAAACCTTCAACAAGGAAAGCAGCAGGTGCACTGTTAGCATTGGATAGGGTTCATAATCAAAGGTGGCAATTGATCGGAGGTGGATCGGCAGCTCCAAATTGCTTCACGCGAGCAAACATGCACGATCAAAGATTCCTTCCCGGATTGCAAAACATGTTAAAGATAGGAAGCTTTCGACAGCTGAGATGAGGTCTGGGGCAGATCTATGCCATAAATTAATTTCATGAGCCATAATTGTACAGGTAAAACTATAATATCAAATCGTGAAAGGGCAGTAGAGGTCGCGAAGATCAACAACTGTGATGAAGAAGGAGATAAATCTATGGCTCCAGTTCATTTCGCAATGCGAACCAGCATGGATGTATATCAAAGTTTCTCATTCTAAAATATGGTGGGGCCCACTCGGATCAATGGATACATCAAAGGTTGGTCTTGATTGGAAGTTAAGAACGTCTCACAATCCAAAACTTCTCGTGGTGTTCAGAGGAGAAAAGTTGGCGGCAGGATGAATGGAACGTGGATGGTGGATGTAAAAGATTCCTTTGATCAGATGGTTGAGAAGACTCCCAAGGTACAGGTTTCCCATCCAGTGTGGAGGTGACAGCAGAGGAGGTGGTCACGCATGTAATCTACCCCATTGTAGATTGGTTGATTCCTACGACGCAATTTGGGATATAACTGAGGTGGGATTCTTGTCCCGCGGCGCTAATTTCCTCAATTCGTAGGTGTGGCATGTGGTTTAATTCAAGGGGAGCCATCCCTGTGGCAGAATTATGTTCCCTAGAGATTGGTGGCTTTTGTGTGAGTTGGCCTACATAAGTAAGAAAAGTAGCTAGTGAATCTACTACTCACACGAGGCAAAGCCACCACGATGTGGGAGGCCATTCTATTTTCGACTTCATTTGCACCAGATGGCGTACATGAAATCTTTCCCACAGCCGACGATGAAGCACCATGATTGATGAAACAAAGTGAATAGATCCCCATCAAGTAGAAGATCACTCTGCTCACTCCTTCACACATATTGATACCAGATACACTTGATGACGTAGTGTGCAGGAATGTTGACCAACCTTTGCGAAGATCAATCTTGAAGCCTTATAAATACTTCTTTTAGTTCAACAAGAGTGAACTAACATATCTCCAGAACCCAATTTCTACTTCTCCACGAAGCTACAAAGGCCTGATAGAGTTTGACGATGAAGATCTGGTTTGAGAAGCTTATCCATCTGGGGGTGTTCATGGTTGGTGAGAAGGTTCCACACTCACTCGTCGCCTTGGTATTTACATGCCAATGATGACAACAACCATTGGGGCCTAGACGTGATACCCACATTTCCAATGACGTGAGGCCTAGACACTTAATCCAAATAAGTATTTTCCCAGGAACCCCTGATACCATCGCGCCCACCAAAGCCTCTGCAGAAGGGGATAGCCATTGATTGTTGCCTGTATAAACATTCATTCGGATGGGAACTTCAGGGGTTTAAAGCCCTAACAGCCCTGTTTGTGAAGTCAACTTTCCAAGGGTGGTGGGGTTGGTGTAGATACGCTACACCCTAGTGCCTGCGGGAGAGCTCACCTCATTGGAGGTGAGAAGTACAAGAATGAAAAGCCACCCCATAGGTTCATCTCAACCAGAAACAATGCAACACTTCTTCCAAAGCCCACGTATAATAGTGGTACCAAGCGAGGAAGGAGGTGGCAGATGTGACTAGACTAGGGAAGGATTCCGACTACCTCACCAGTGTGTGCCCATGAGGAAATCTACATTTGAACACGGTGTAAGCACACACCTCAAAGCCTAGGAGGAGGCATCATACTCATCATCCGTCATGGCGGCCAAGCATGTCGAACTGTTACCTAGGCCGAATGCAGCCACTAGCGCCATAATCTCTATTTATAATTGTAAACGTGGCGATAGTCCACTTCTTGCATTGTTAATGCCTAATGGTGACTTCTAAGAACTTTTAATTCAGTAGTCTCAGCAATAGGATTATATAAAAACACTCCCGATAGAGGGAGAAAGGAGTTAGTGAATTGGATTGGGAAACATTCCCGGGCTGAGGCTCCCCATTTGTAAAAAATGATACCTGTGTATGAATAAATTGCAGTGAAAGAACTATTTCTCATGGTAGAGATTCATGTGTCGTTGCTTTTCCCAATATGTATTTTCCTTTATGTATAAATGTGTTTCCTATTTCCATTCCAGTTTGTTGATTGCTTTCATGTCTGCAATTTAGTGTATAATGGTTAGAAATTCATACTTGTTATGCTCCTGCTGTTGTTCCAACCACTTATCAATGGTTCTTCTAAATTTGCATGGAATTCATCTTGTTGGTGCTCCAAACGATGGATTGTCCCTTCTTGTCCTCTAATCGCCCGCTAAATATCTCCTGATTGGGAGATCAACATCTATCTTGCCTCTGTTTGCAACCCCATGTCATTCTTTCCCTTTGTAATTGTTTCTTATGTAGGTTTCGACTCCATTTTTCCATGGTCCCTTGCCCCCAATAATCCCACCATACTCCTTTCCTCAACATACTTTTCCCCATTCAAGATCCTATCCCCTTGATTATGCTAATTAAAAATCCTATGCGGAGTAGGCTCTGGTGACACATGAGATTGAACATCTTATGCAGAGAAAACTCTGGTGACAAACGAGAGATCCCTCTCTGGCTATGCGGGGCTAGAGGCGTGGTCTAAAGCGGTTCTGCCGTTGCCTGGGAGCAACCTCCCCTTGCTCAACCTGGGGGGCTCAAATCCCAGTGCAAACACCAGGATTGAATGTGAGAACTATATTTGTGATTCAATAAAAGCATCAATCTCCACTTTTGATTCTGTTTCATGTCAGATTGAACCTCTAAATGAAAATTCCATGAATTTGAGAGGGGTGTTAGATTCATCATTGGATTTTGTTTCATAGTATATGAGCATGGAGACAATATATGACTCGATTTCAACAATGAATTCTTTGGATCAGTCAAAGGATGAAGCTAAAAATTTATATTGTAACTTGATAAAGGTTTCTAACACAACAAGGGATTATGTTTTGGGTCAACATGGTGTTGAAGCTGAGAACTCCCAATCTAACTTGAGTATTGTTTCAAATACAATAACAAATTCTGTACTGGGTCAGACTGAAGACAACATTGAAAGTCGCAAAACTTTCAATGTAGCATTTGGTTCTACATCAGATCAGGTTGAAGTTGAAAATTCTACACATAGATTTAGAGATATGTTAACTTTGGATATGGATTCTATCTCTAATCAGCCTAAAGTTGAAGATTATATTTCTATGTGTACATTGAGATTTGTTGTAGATTCTATTTCATTTCAGCTGGGAAATGCATTAAACACAAACTTGGATTCTCCTTCAGATCAACTTCAGCCACAGATTGAAGCTGATAATGCTAATTGTAAGATAGAGAAAGGTTTGAATGTTGCATTATATTCTATGCCAATTCAGGTTGAAGATGATAAATCCATAAATAGCTTTAGGAAGACGTTAAATTTGGGTATGGATTATGTCTCAAATCAGTGTGAAGTCGAAGTTGAGAATAATAATTGTACATTGAGCTCAGTTGTGTATTTTGTTTCAGCTCATCCAGGAAATGCATCGAACTCAAATTTGGATTATGCTTCATATAAACTTCAACCTCGAGTTGAATATGAGAATAGTAGTTTTAGTTTGGATAAGTTATCAAATAAAACATTTGATTTTGTTCCTTTTGTTCAGGGAGCATACCCAATTCACTAGTCAACAATAATTTCACTTGAAATAAACAAGCCCAAAAATGCTTCAGCAAAGAAAGGCATCAATGGTGGCTCTACTCCCAGTAAGCATAAACAGCTTGAGTAACCTATCAAAATTAGTTTTGAATGTCCTTCCATTTCTAGAAGAGGAAGTTCATTTTTCTCTAGGAAAGCTGGTCATTAAGAAAATTATTCACAAGGAATCCCATCTCTTCCGAGCTGCATGGATTCCACTGTGTCAGCCAAAGACAAATACTAGGCTTTTAATTCTCAAGAATCAAGTCCAGATGTATAGGAGTACAATATTGGAAGGAGAAGAAACTCTTTTCCATCTTCTAATGGGAATCAACATACTGGGTCTCCACACACTCAAATTTCATCACCACAAGTTCAAAGGGACACTAGGGGGAATGGTGTTCATTCCCCATTCCACTGGTAAGAAGTTCCACCTTAGGGTTTTTTTGAATGAAGAAAATGTTTGTGGAAAATATATATCAAGAAGAACAAGTAATGCATAGCCTTTGTTTTTGCAGTAGAAACATTAACTTTACCAAATTCTTTGAATAAAGTTTATATATCAGTACCACAATTATTCAAACTTGAAACAATCATCTGATTATTTTCACCAATATTTTGAAAAGCTTTAGTACGCTGGAAAAAACCATTTTCTTGAGTAAGATCAAAGATCTTAAACTTTCTATCTAGGTCAATACAGGTTTGCCTAGTCCTAGTGATGTTGTTATTGTTTCTATTTGAAATTTTTTTCCAATGAACTGCAAGTTTGTTTAAGGCTATATTTGTCCAATTGCAGGAAGTAGAAACATCTTGATTCACCACTCATCATATTAATATTTCTGAAATATTCAGTCATTCTTTGGATTTCTGCATCAAGCTTTCTTTTTTATTGTGCTCTGTAATATGATTTGGTGACTTTATTTGACATGAATGTGATTTTTACTATTTTATCTGGGAAGAGAGAAATAGGAGGAATAATGAGAGAAAAAATTTTCTCTGTAGTCTCTCGATATAGAAAAGCATAGAATGAACACCAGTAGTTCATCTTTTTCATATACGCAATCCAATTCTTTTTATCTAAAGTTGTTTTAGCTTTTCTTTCTTCCAATTTTGGGATAATTTTTAATTCTTCGAACATTGGTCATCGGAATCAAATGGAGATATACCATTCATAACTTGTAAAAATATTTCGATATCTTCATCAAAAGGCTATGGAATATGTACAAGAATATTTACATATGTTCTCCAAGTGGGAACAGTTTCAGCATTAAAGCCAATTCCTATCCTTTTATTTACCTTTCTTTGTCTCTCGTTTTCTAACAAAATTTATTGGTGAATATTGAAATGATTGTCATTTGAAGTAGAGAAATATGAATATTGTGAGACAAAATTTATCTGCTCTTACGATTTCCCTTCAAAGAATATGATCATATTAAAATTATTTGGGCCTCGGAAAGAAGGAGGCTATTTTTCATGACAAAGTCTTGGAGAGTAGTTTGGAAGTTGACAAAGTGGATCTCTATGAAACTGGAGTTCAAGGGTTCCATGTATACTTTATGCAAGAGTTTGGTACGGAATCTGCATGTCAAAATTTATTGGAGGTAAAATATTGTAGGCAGGCACAAAATTATGCATTTGTGAAGAGATGGGCCTGGCCATTTGTTCTTCTTGTTGTTTAAGAAGGAGACAAATTAAATCTTGGTTTTCTATAGGGTTGAAAGAATCTGCAAAATGAGATGGAAAAGAATGAGGAGGTTTGGCTAGAGGACGTATAGAAGTATTTACATAAAGGGATGGTCCACCAAGTTCAAATACGTCAAAGCTCTGATTTTTAGGAGGGAACTGAGTTATTACAGTGCCATCTTCTTCTTGGATGACAACTTAAGAGGTGATTTGTTGTGGATTTTTGGAACCTCTAATTTCATTACAATCAGTGACCCACCTATCTGGAGGAAGAATATGTCATTGTTTAATCATCTGTGGGGCTATCTAGGATGATCCAGGATCATTATATGTAAGGAGAAATGTGAACTATGACCCTTCACTGACAGACTTAAGGGATCCAGGAACAACAGTCTTAAAGAATCTGATACAAACTGACCAGTGAATAGCAAGATTTGTAGAGTTTGAATCAAAATCTTCATATCCATGTGTTTGCATAAAAAGACACAAGGAATCCAAAATTATGTGATCATATAAAGAAATAAAAAAATAAGGACCTATGTCATAGCTAATTGGGTCATAAGAACTAACAACAGCCTGAATCCTTTGGGAAGAATTAATCCTATGAGTTGAGAAATAACATAATGACTAAATAAGCAAACAAGTCTAGTCTAATATCCTTTGAGGCCTAGTCTTGAAACAAAGAAACAACAAGGGTGGGGATCCTCATGGATATGCATGCTCATGTGAAACTAGTTCAGGATTGGGATCAGTAGAGATGGATCTAGGAAATTTTTCACGTGTGGCGTACATAAATTTTAACTATTATAGGGTGGAAAACACTATGGATATATTTCCTTATTTACACTCAATTCTAACTGTTTGTTAAAATGAATTGTTTAGTAAAATAAAGGATCACCCTTCTCTTGGCCTAAAATCAACTCTTTGTTTGACACTAACGATTTTTCTCTATATATTAAGCTTTCTCTTTCCCTTTTTAGACTAAATTACTGTACCACTTATAGCCGTGTATTTATTTAGCAGATCATTCAGGACTTTTGCAGGTTACACTTGTACGATGTCTAGTATAACATGAAGAATATTTGTCCTTTGTTTTATGCATTTTCTTGCAGGTTCTTTAAAGTAAAATTCCAGTAAATTAAGTAAACAATGAGGGTCTAACTTGCCTATTAGCTTGATTATTATTTAGAGAGGAAATATGGGAAATAATTTTCCTTGGTAAATTTTTGAATTAGGGTAACTGTTCTGATATTTTTCTTTGCATTGAATTGGCATGCAGTCAATTTGAGGAGAAGTTTGAGGACATGAATACAGCTGATGTTCCAATGGATCCTACCTCATCTACACCTTGCCCTGCAGAAAACCTATCTATTCCTATGATCCACTAAGTTGCGGCTTCAGCTGATATTGAGAAACAAGATCTTGACATTCAGTGTTCATGTATAGGTAGTTCTTAATACTTTGTCGATGGAATCATGAGGATAGGTCCAGCATATGTCAATGTGAGTTTCTTGTGGGAAGTTTTCATTCCATCATAACTAGAATTTTTTGTTAAGCAAGTAACTTATTTCTATTCATTTACTCTTGTGGTATGGAAGACTGATGTTTATTACTAGATTCTATTGGACCATGGGGTTGGCATCACAAACATGTGGAAAATTGAACGTATCCTTGAAATATGCTTAATATTCATTTCTTTCCTTCCATTTAATGCATGCTTGCTTCTTAGGTACTATTCCTTGACCCTTAAAAGAAAATTATCTATGGGATGAAGTTGGGAAACTCAATCCTTTTGAGTTTCGTCTTGGCGAGGAGGGTTTTCCACAACCCCAAACTCCTCCATTCACTATTGTAGAAGTTACACCTCCAACTCAGGGTTAGCATATCAATTTCCAGAGTTGGTATTCGAGTCAAGCAGAGCGGAGCTTGCTGAATCCATATTTTGGGTCAGCTAGTTGCAACTTGTAAAATGACTCTGAAGTTGTTGTGTCATCACTCATCATTTCAAGGGTCATTATGTTGACATCAACATCATAGGGATCAGTACAATAATGGGAATTTATTTTCTATTCCCCAAGTAGATCCGAAAGGATCTATCGTTATGCAATCTTATCAGGGCCACCGACAACAATGTATGACACGGTTATTAGAAAACATATATAAATTTGTTCATATATGTAGATCCTACATGATATAAGCATTTTTAGAAAGGGAAGCAATCATGATTTGGAATACTTGAAACCTTCTGCAAAATTAAGTTGTGCTGATTCATTTCTTGTCTAGTTGTATAGCCAATATCTCAAGCCTAACTTGAGTAAAGGTTCAGATGTTCAATGAGCTTGGTTAGGAGACAAGGTAAAGGGTGGATTCTACTAAAGTTGATAGTACACTTCTTGTATTTCTTATTTCTTCCATAAAGGTGATTAAATCTCAATATTGAATTCCAGAATAATCTTTGTTAAATTCCATTAATTTTTTTTGACTACTTAGTGGTGAGGACACAATACTAGGGTAAGTAGAAAGGGTGAAGGGAGTTAACAGTATATATGTCTATATTTGTTGTTCAAAGTGTAATTTTCTTGGGCTCTTCAATTATGACTATCGACCCTTTGACATAAAATAATATTAAATGCATGGAAATGAGATTCTCAGATGATGTTTTAAGTCTATATCTTAACTTTATTGGAAAAGAATGAATATTATACTTTTCTGGATGCATTTTCCACCATTTCCTAATTTTTTTCCAACTCAATAAGTCAGGAACCCAGCTAGATAGGGAAAACTGTACATAGCTCTCAGGAATTAGTTTATCATAAATGCGAGTTACTGGTAAGTTCTAATAGTAATAATTATGCAGTTTATAGATTTATATCTAGTATACATCTTTTTATTGTGATGTTTTGAACTCATTTATTCAATATTTTGTTGCAATATCCTTGTTTATTTAGTTTGCTACAAATATCAATGTTGTCATATTCTGCTGCAAATGTTAAAGTTTACTTCTTTGTTTTATTATCTAAGCAGGAATTCCAATTTTGGTTCAAAATATGAGTCTTGATCTTCATTTTATATACATATTGTAATTCGTCTAGTTGGAGAAGATGAGCATATATATATGGATGATGCTATGCAATGGCTAGCTGATACTGACTTGCTTGAAATGATTGTAGACAAGTTGAGTTCACCTGTAACTATGTTGGATGAGTGTAGCTAGTATTGGAATCTCAGGTGCTTCCTCCAGAAGGAAACAAGTTTATATGTTCTAGGAACTATATCACTAGATTCTTCAGTGTGTATATATATGGATTATAGCGATGTGCTTAATAGTCCCATTAACTAATTGTTGGCTTCCAATAGACAATAATTGAATCATTCTTTCTTTCTTTCCGGTCATTCAAATCTCAACTTCTCTATTATGTTTGTGATTTAGTTTTTTGTTAATATATTTTTTGGGTTAAGAGAGTCAAGTATGTTCACTAATTTAGTTTGTTGGCTATATTGTAAATCAGAATTCCCCTAAAGTACATTCTAATGCTACAAAAACTCTTTGTATGCTAACACGTTGTCATCACATATGTAGTAGCCAGGATACCATATGATATTTTTCAGATACAATACATTTTTCAGCAAGATCTCTTACATATGAGATGCTGAGATGAACAGTTTTGATGGATCATTATTTTGTTAGTGGACTATTATACTCTCACTTGTCAGGATTGAGTCTCAGGACACTCATATTCGAGGACTGATGTAGCCATTTAGTCATTTGCAGAGCAGTTGATGATGCCCAAATTGGTTTTAGTGTTTTCTCATTGGACAAATGATGGTTCAGATGGATTATTTGCATGGTTATGACTCATCATTTATTATATTGTGTTATGATTGTCATTTCTCTTATACTCATTTTTGTGACATATACTAGCATTTAGTGTCATGATCTGGAGGTCATAAATATATGGACTTGGATTTATTTGTATTATGTATTGATGTCCCTACTTAGAATTGGAAGTTCTTGATCTATACTCATTGGTTTTACCCTCCTTAGGGAGAATAGAGGTAGTCATTCCCACCATTGTTTTTTCTTTCTAGTGTTGGCTTCATCTTTAACTATCTCCACCCATCCATTACCTTCCATTTTTGTCTTAACCCGACTTACTACTTGACTTATGGCATGGAGGACCTTTCCCCACTAGAACCTTTGTTGGACAAACCTCCTTGTTTATATTGTGTCTCAGCTCTGAGTTGGTGACAGAAATTTCCATTGGTGAGTTGGATTGTATGCCTAAATCATTTTGGTCGGTTGTCCCAATGTTTGGCACTGTGAAGAACTCCCTCTGGTCACTTGAGATGTTGTTGGCTAAAACTGAAAGCTCATGTACTACTTGTATTAGAAATATCTATATATGCGCCCATGGAAAATGAAAATTCTAAAATTTGTTTCTTAACACTGGTGAAGTCCCAAAGGGTATAAGAGAAGGTCCCAAAAGAAATGGTTAAATGTATGCTATATCCAAATATTGCTGACCTTATAAATTTGAATATGTCTTGGATGAAATCTGCGATTAGTTATGCTTTTAAGCACTGGTGAAGTCCCAAAGGGTCATATAGGCCAAAAAGGCCATGGAAATAAAATTGATGGTCCTAATGAAACTGGATCAAACTTGATGTAGACATGATGCCTAAGTTAAATAAGCACGCTTTGAACAACTCAACCATTTGTGAGGCACTACCATTCCTTGTGTTGTTGTTTGTCAGGGATGTGGTTATGGTGAGTTTTCCCTTTCCATATCCAAAGTGTCATGATGTTAAGTAGGTAGTCATCCTTTTTCCTAGCCTTTTCGATTTCAGCCTTCACCCTTCACTAGAAAATTGACTACAACTATGAAGTGAGTATAGTCTTGAAAGTCTGGTCTGAGTAATAATAAATAAAACCCTATATATGTATTTGGTTGATGTACCTCCAGTGAGATGACTGATACTTGTTGTGATTGTTCCTTAAATGATTTGTAGAGCATGTCTTACCCTTATAACACTTGTAGCAGATGGATGATAGTCTGAGTTATATTATTGGTGTTTCGTCATTTACAAATGATTATATTGTCTATTGGATATGGTTGATGATCACGTAGAGACCTAGAAAGGGTATGAGTATACACCCTGGATGGATTTGGACTCTCTAATTCTAATGAGATAGTTTATTTTTAGTTTCGGGCAATTGCAGAGATGGTCAGGCTCATTTTACTCTTTTGATGCATTTTTGCTTCACAGGATGATGTGTCTACGAAGGAAGATGTTTTTATTGGATCTCTTAGGGAATTGTATGGGGCATAGGGGGTGCATCGACTTGATTATACCATAGTACCCACACCCCATAGATCTTGGTGGGCTCAGTTGGACAACAACGGCACCCTAGGAGTCTGTTTTGTCAAATTCACATTTCCTGAGGCAAATTAAAAAATGATTAAATGGTTATTGAAGAAATCGATTTGGGCTACTGAGGCAAGGAAATGGCATGGGATGAGTCATGATGATGAGAGTGATGTCCTTCGCACCTTATCTAGCAGTTGCAACACCTGATTGGGCCCACATCTATTTTTTGGGAATTTTTATATCATTTTTTGGAGCTTTTGGGAGGCTCACGATTTCCTCAAGGAGGCACAAAGTCAAAAAATTAAAATATTATTTTATTTTATTGTGCCATGGGGCACCTAGAGGGAGTTATTTAACACTCCATGGAAGCACCATGTGCTTCATTTATTTCCCGTTGAGTGGGGTACCCTCTTTATGGGTGATCTAGTCCACTTTGGTACTTTATGGTTATATTGATCCATGTATTGTATGTTGAGCTCATCTCAACCATTGATTAGAACATTTTTATATTTTAATCTTAGCCACTTGTTTTGAAAGTGGTTAGGATTTTGGTTCTCTCATTTCTATTTAAAGGAGAGAGCTTCTCATTTGTAAAGGGTCTTTGGCTCTTGGATCTGATTAATAGAAATATTTTTTTGTGGATATTTTCTGGATCTGCTTTGCATCTGATGTTCTTCGGTGGTGATTGGAAAATATCTTGCTTCCTATCATTCGAAATATTTTTTGTGATATCTATATATTTTTTCAGGATCTTTCTCTTGTCTACAGGAGGGTGTTTTCAGCTGGAGCGTTTTTGCAAGGGGACTTCAACTCGCTCGGATTGTTTTCATCTTGTATCAGGGGGTTTTCATTAGCTTCATTGTGATCTATGATTACATATTTATACTTTTCTATATATCTAGAATTTTCTTTCATGGTACAACAAATCTGATACTATTGAAGTTTGCTTGTAAAGGATAGGGGGCGCATTGGTCACTTGGAGCACAACTTTGGTCTTAGAAATCACTCAGATCTTCCATAATTGATCAAGATGGCAGGAATCATCATCATCAAGGAATATACAATCATTTCCAGGTAATATCTAATAGGTAAGTCTCTTCTCTTTTATATCTCAATCCATTGTACCTTCTTTTCTTCAATTTTTCTGAAAATTTCTTAAATAATAAAAATCCAAAAAAATACTTAATCGGAGAACCGCTTGATATTTGAACAAACCATTTTTGGGTTTTGTATATAGGGAATCCCTCTCACTGAATAATCCTAAAAGTTGTCCAAATTGTGACTGGTTTTCTCTAAATCTAACTTTTTGACTGCTAAAACCCAAGCGCCCCCACTTAAATTTTGATTTTTTATAGAGTTGATATTTTCCAAAAAATAATAACATGGGTTTGTAGATCAAGTCTCCCTCATTCCAGAACACCCCCAACACTGAGCTAGTTCCTTCCAAGTATCCCTAGATATGAAAAAACTAACTTTAAATATCCTAGCTTCCTTCATTAGATTCTGACTTTTCTAGATCTGATTTTCCCTGAAATTTTTTGACTTAGGTTTGTAGATAGAGCCATCTTGATCTCCTCTCCAATCCAACACTGAGCTAATAGTCTCGTCATTTCCCTAGATCTGTATATATACCTCTCCAAACCCTAGCGCTATCCCTCCTTCTGTTGGTTTCCCTGTAACCTGAATCTTCCAGGCCAAATACTTTTTTGGGTCCATAGATCAGGGCATATCCTAGGTGGGTTCACTTAAACACTATGCTGATACTGACTCCATTAACCAAGGATGAACATGCACTGATCTCCAAGCATAGTGCTAGCCCTATTTTGACCTCTTTCCCCCAAAATTTGACCATTCCTTGATAACTCAGGTAACCTGACATTTTCATATCTCTCACTGAGTCTATCTCTTTGGTAATAGACATTCCCAACTTTGTCCTTACTCACCATGTCTTAGTTATGTTTCCCAAGACAATGGTTATCTTCATTAGTTGCTAGTACCTCAACCCTAGATCTAGTATTACCCATATAGGTCACTTTGGATCAACCCTCATATGGCTAAAACCCTCATATAAAACCCAAGTCCACTTAGTATCATCATCCATAGATATAGGGTTTCCAATTACCTTGCACCTTACGTACCTCAAGCCATATTTGATATGATCTAGTGTCTAGGTCTAATCTCTCCTGTTGGGAGTAGATCTGGGTCTCCCCCTTTATTGTCTTGGACTTAGATAACATAAAGTGAAGACTGCCTTTATTGGCATGACAACCATCCATTTCGGAGTCTAGGAAGTCTTGGTTCCACCTCCTTAGTTTCTTACCCCTCTACCATCCATCTTGTATCCACCTCACACAGGAAACTACAAGGTTGGTGATAACACATGTTTAGCTCCTTCTGCCTTGGCTTCAAATCTTTCAAACCCAAGGTTTGAAGTGTAGCACATGCTTTTGTATGTAAAAATTGCCATTTTTTTAAATCTGTAACTATGTTGACCCAATTCCAAACTTAATAACTTGATAATCATTATTTTGTATTCTTGAGTGATGCAAAATTTGTTTGAATATCATCATTTTCAAGAAATAACAACTTCTTAAAGGGTGCTAGCTCAATGGAATAGCACCTACCTAATTATAGGCAGGAGGTTGGTGGTTCGATTCCTCCATGCCCTATCATAAATTTGTGCCTACAAAAATGGCTAAATTCGCATATATATATATATATATGACTATTAGTAGCTAATTTCATGTATCTGAGTCTCATTTAGCTTAGTCATTAATATATTATCATCTAGTAGTTTATTTAGTCGTATATTTGGTCATTAATTGTTGCAATCAATGACTAAATCAATGACTAAATCCATGAATAAATCATTGACTATCAATGACTAAATAAATGACTAATAAGTCAAACTATGAATAAATAAGTGAAATACGACTAAGTTAGTCAAGGTATAAGATAGTGGAAATTAGCTACTATTAGTCGTCGACTAAAAAATAGTCATTTATAGCCTGGTTTTAGTCATTAATTTCTCATTTTGTACTAGTGATAGGGGTATTGGGATTAAGAGAGTGTTGACAAAAACCCACCAACAAAGCCTCATTGACAGGGGTTCTCACTCTATCGAAGCCCAACCAGCGCGATCTCCCTAATCACAGGCCCAGACAGGTTTTACCCTATCGAGCAACATCCATAGAGGAGATGAAGTCTCACCTGAGATGTTCAAGGGAGAGCTGTCGAAACCAATTTTTCGGTAGTAAGGAGGTAGGATATGCGATCTGATGCTAAAGAAAACATAACTATCAGATGTAGATCTAAACCATTATCATTCATTCATATTCACAACTACAGATAGATTGCATGATGTATCTGTCACAGCAGTGTTAGCGTAGCAACATCAATTTAAAACAACTTAACTCATAACATGATAGAAATGAGATAGAATAGGAACAGATCACAGCAAAATCAGTAACTCATAATAGAAATGGAATAGGTAGCAACATCATCGGTAAATCATAACAGAAATGGAACTGATCGTAGCTTCATCAGTAAATCATAACCAAAAGACAACATGATAGATCACAACATCATCATAACAGATTCAACACATTTTCAATTGATGTTGCAACAGAGAAAATAGTAATACAAAAGAAAAGTTTTATGCAACAACCATCATGTCATATTCATCCTATGCAATAGATCCAAAACAGGTAATTCTTCTCCACATCAGGAGACCAATTAAATCCCAAAACGAAGACAGATCGCATATACAACATATGACGCTCTATCATTTTCCTTGTCTCTAAGTATATATTATAATTGAAAACAAATCTCTATATATAGGCTTGCACCTTGACATCAAAGGTCCACTTCTAACTAACTTCTAACCACTAATGACTTATGGCGACAAAAATTGGTCAAATAATATATTAAATATTCAAAAATGGTTGTCTTTCTACCCATCGCGCTAATCTGGCCTTGCACGGTGTCACGTGAGCTTGCACATCTACCGTGATGCTGTGCAAATCACTTACCAAAACCCCTGCCAACAGGCCCCCAAAAATGTCTTGTGGCTCGTCCTCAAGCCACGTCAGGTTGATAGGGTATACGCCGATGTCTGGGCCTTGAAATATTTGAACTACTGTGAGATCTCTTGAACTTGCAGCTGTAGTTTTTTGGCAATGGTTTGATAGTTGGTCAACCCTTGCTGAATGGGGTGATCTTCCCTATCCTTTGTATTGACCATCTACTGATCCTCCTCCACCGCCTATAGCATAGCGACTGCTTTAACGACCAACTGCCCACCAATCTCTTGAAATTCATCGAGCTGAGCATGGTGTTCTTGTGTCTGGATAGCTCTCTGTTAGAGGTCTTTCAATTCCTCAGCTAGTGTGATCTGCACCATCAATGACATGGCCTGTAGCAATTTATTCAACATCGTCGATTGTCCTTCGGATTCTTACACCTGCACGGTCAGTTGGTCGAGCTGCTCATATTGGACAATGCTTTGCTAAAATTGTGTTGTCGCCTCCATGATGGTCTTGACCTCTTTCTCCATGGTTTCAAAATGGGTTGTGATTTCTTCAATAGAATCCTTTTGTTCAACAGCCTGCCCTGGTAGCATCACTGGTTGGATCAAGGAATTAACCATCAAATTGGTGTCCTGGAGCCGGACAGTAGTTTCCCCTAGTCGCTTGGCCTTATCAATTTGGGTGAGGTCGGTCATATTCTTGAAAATGTGTTGAAAGGCCTCAACAATAGCTTGTTCAACCTCATCACATCTTGTGCACATCTGGGCTTGTTCGACAATAAGGCGGTCTAGCACCTTCTTCAGCTCGGTAATTTCCTCGGTATCCTTGCGCTGCAGCTCAGCCTGCATTGTCTTCAATGCATCAATCTCTCTAACTTCCTCTTCCACCAGCTGCACCATGGCCTGATGGAGCTCCTCCGCTTCCTTATGCATCTTCACGGCTGTGCTTTGTGACTACACGTATTTGTTAGCCAGCTCCTTTTGTTGATCCACCAATTCTAAGGAGGAAACATGCTGCAGCTCCACCAATGCCTGAGAAAATACTTTTTTGATATCCAAGGAAATGCTTTGAATCAGTTGCAACAACTCGTGTACTTCCTCACTCCCCACGTCGATCATAGTCGGGGTAACTTGAACATTCTTGGCTTGGTGCTAGATGCTGATCAACGAGACTTTCTGCATCACATGTCTCATGGATTCCTATCTAGAAACAATGTAAAAAATGGAATTCAACCTATCTCTTACCACACCAAATTGTTCATGATTGGATTCATAGATCACCTTTGTTGCAACCTTAGAGGAGTCGGTCACCACTTTGATGAGCCGCTACAGTTGGTCCTCCATCCCTAACTTGATACCGCTGCCCACATCATATTCTTGGCACCATTTGGTGTGAGTCTCCTCCTGCATCCACTGATCTTTGGCATCAGGGTCTGTCGACGATTCATTGTCCGAGTCAGGAATACTCAGCTCCTTTTGGGGCATCAGGCGACAACTCCTTAAAAAAAAATTCCTGACTCACTGAGTTGCACCATTTTGTCGACCACTCTTGAAAAATAGCATCCAATTCCTCCTCTGTGAATTTGTAATCTATATGGAGCCACTACTTGTTGGGGTCCCATCGGGCTTGAATGTATATGGAATGAGGCCCGATAGTGAACTGAATGATCTACCAATACTTGGTGGCTACGTAGTTATATAAGCGGAGAATTTTACAGTGGCAGCTTGCATCACATCCCAATAGATCCAAAAATGGATAGAACAGTCTATATGTTGGCAGGGCTCCTCAACCAACCAAAAATTCTAATAGTGTGCACCTTGGCACACCTTCACCACATCGAATGCCATTGGCTAATAATCCGCAGGTTCCATCCATGTGACTAGTGCAATAAGAATCAAGAGCCAAATGTATGAAAATGGCCACCCATCCTGAGTAGCCAAAGCATCATCTAGAAATTGGTTAAGCAAAAACAAAGACCAGTTCATCTGTACTCTTTTGGCGCATTTCTGGGTGCATGCGACGATGCCTGAGTTACACTGGACCGATTGATTTCCCCGAACAACCTTTCTCACTAGGATCCATGCTCCGATACGTACCACTTGCGAGTTGATTCTATCAATATGATCAGCCTGAACATCACGCTGTAATCCAAAGTGCTCCTTCAGCTGCTTGGAAATATTTTTGATGGTATCCCTCCTACAGATATACTTTGCGGGATATTTCACATCCTTTGGCAAGCCTGTAATGTTCACAATTAAGTCTATTGTGACTGGAATGGGCTTGTTCAACCAGTGCATCCCACCATGAAAATATGCCAAAATTTGTTTCACACATGCATGGGCTTCATTTAGTCACCCAAAATGGGGCATATTGATGAGCCTCAACAATCCAAAGTTGTCCAACCCACTCGCCCAAGGGTGAGGAATCCGCTGCAGTGGTGCACCAGGTCTCGTCAGAATTAACTCATATGGATCATCTCAGACATCTTTAAGTAGTAGCAAATCATGGTCCTAAAACTTCAACCTAATCAATGTAGGGATGATATCGACCGAGCACATCATCCCTTCTGGTACTGGCGACAATTTTGGTAGATACTTCTGATTCTTTATAGGTTTCCTTGGCTTCTCTTCTAGATGCGTAAGCGTGACATAGCCCAAGATATCATGAACAGAGATGCCCCTGGGTGCCACAGACTCTACAACTCCTAATCTCAATGGCCCGGTCTATGTAGTCCCTTCTCCCTATACTCTCGCTAAAGTGCAGGTCTGCCTCTTCTGTGGTGGCATGGTACTGGGCTTATGAGCTTGCCACTTTCTCTTGGGAATGGATGATGATCCTACTGGCATGCTCATGACTTCTTCTTCGAAAGCCATGGGCCGAATAGGGGACTCTTGCTCTTTGGAAATATCAATGGAGTTGGGGTCTCTTAGCATGCCTCACTCCCTAAACCTTACAATGCACCCGATGACTCTCCACCTTAACTCTGCAACTCACCAAAAGCTCACAACACAATTCTGATCAATGTAGGGATGATATCGACCGAGCGCATCATCCCTTCTGGTACCGGCGACAATTTTGGTAAATACTTCTGATCCTTTATAGGCTGCCTTGGCTTCTCTTCCGGATGCATAAGCATGACACAACCCAAGATATCATGAAAAAAGATTCCCTTGGGTGCCATGGACTCTACAACTCCTAAGCTCGATGGCCCAGTCTATGTAGTCCCTTCTCCCTGT
The DNA here is from genome assembly GCA_001517045.1 of Pseudotsuga menziesii. Taxonomy (NCBI): domain Eukaryota; kingdom Viridiplantae; phylum Streptophyta; class Pinopsida; order Pinales; family Pinaceae; genus Pseudotsuga; species Pseudotsuga menziesii. The sequence continues at coordinate 96,348 of LPNX010442674.1, forward strand.
ACTCTCGCTAAAGTGCGGTTCTGCCTCTTCTGTGTTGGCATGGTACTGGGCTTATGAGCTTGCCGCTTTCTCTTGGGAATGGATGATGAGCCTACTGGCATGCTCATGACTTCTTCTTCAAAATCCATGGGCCGAATAGGGGAATCTTGCTCTCTGGAAATATCAATGGAGTCGGTGTCTCTTAGCATGCCTCACTCCCTAAACCTTACAATGCACTCGACGACTCTCCACCTCAACTCTGCAACTCACCAAAAGCTCACAACACAATTATGCAACTCTCACTTTACTCAACACTCTGCTTGCTCAACTGAGCAATGCCATCCTCCCACCTCCCACATGCTTTTTATAAGCATATCCAAATTCCAATTCATTATTTCCAAATCTAAAATCCCCATCATGACTAAATCGATTAGTAATGACACCAAATCCATCGACAATCTTACCCCTCTAATGGACAGATCAGACATTAATGTGCTTTGCGTCAACAAGCACCACTTGCTAACTATTTTAACTACCTACATTTATTATTGATTTGACCAAACCACATCCCTACAGTTGTCACAAGTGGTCATCCTTCCATTGTTGTTAACTCTAACCTTGTGCAACCTCTTCCTCTAGGCTTGCCTCACCACTATCTAACAAAATCAGTTTTTTTTAGCGCCTCAAGCAGTGCGGGGCTCTAGCTCTGTCCTATAGGGATTCAAATGACTCCCATTAATGAGCTTCGGCAATACCACACCATCGAATTGCTGTAAGTGAATTGATATAATGGAATGAACAAGATATGGACCTAACCAGGGCATATGTAACTTACCTGGATGTTTCATGAACTTGTTGTCATATAGCAACACCAAATCCCCTTCTGCAAACTGGTTTTTCTTAATGTGGCAATCATGCAATGCCTTCTGTCGATCCTTCATAACCTGCTATTGGAAAACCACGATAAAATGGCATTCTTCAAGCTGGACCAACTATGCAATGCACTCTTCTAATGCCTCTGCATCATCCATGCTGGTCACCGCAGCGATGAGTAAACTAGGAACAATGTATTCCATGGGCATGATTGCCTCTTTCCCATATACTAGTTTAAACATTGTCTATCTTGTTATCCATTTACAAGTAGTGCAATAGGCCCATAGTACTGCTGGGATTTTCAAGTCCCAGTCATCGCAATTAGCATTACATACCTTTTTCAATGCTGCTTCCAAAAATTTGTTGAATGCTTTGATAGTCCCATTCACCTATGGATGGTATGGTGTGATTTTCTTATGTTGCACCTGTAGTTCCTTAGTTAGCACTCTCATAGTTCAGTTGATAAAGTGACTACCCTGGTCACTCATCAAGATCCTAGGACACCCAAAATGGGTCACAATATTCTCAAATATGAACTTCATTGTTGTCGCATCAGTACAATCCACCACTGGTGCAGTATCACGCACTAGTCCTCTTCCCTGGTGGACTAATAGGACCCATAAAATCCATGGCCCATTTATCAAAAGGTTGCAAAGTTACCTGCGGCACCAACATCATCTCATCCCATCACGATGGTTAACCAACATGCTAATAGACATCACAGCTCTTTACATAGTCTGTGGCATCATTATGCAATGTAGGCCACCATAGCCCACCATGCAACACCTTTCATGTAGTAGGCCTTCCTCCATAGTGACCTCTTGCAATTCATGCATGTGCTTCCTCTATAATGGGTCCCTATTCATGCGTTAAGATACATCATCGCAAAATTTCATCTAGGCCAAGCTTATATAACTGCTTCACAATTGACTGAAAATCAGAAGCCTTTACTACCAATTGCTTCTTTTGACTAGTTGACATGATATCCTCCGGTGCGACACCAGTGGCCAAGAACTGAATAATAGGGGCATAGTGATTATCTGTGACATTGACACGGAATAGTTGCACATCTGGAAATCCATCATCAATATTGGTTAGTTCTTCACCGGTCTCAATGTGAGACAAGTGATTAGGACCAGCATTCAACCACATTGGCTTCACAATTATTTCAAAGCCGAACTCTTGGGAGAGTAACAGCCATCGACAAATCTCCCCCCCCCAACATAGGATTATTGACCAAGTATTGCAAATCATAATGATTGGTGAACATCTTGAAATGTCTTCCCAACAAATAGTGCCTAAAATTTTGCAAGGCATAAACCATCACCAAGCCTTCTCTTTCAGTTGTTGTGTAATTTCATTTAGAAAATGACAACTTTCTACTGGCATACGCGATCGGGTGATCCAGGTCTCCCTCGCCTGGTTGTGCAAGCACAGCCCCTAGTGCAGCAGAAGAGGCTTCAAAATGCACGTGGAACTCCTTGTTCCAACTCGAAAATACCAGTATGGGCGCAAAGCTCATCTTGGCCTTCAGTGTGTCAAAACATCCTTGAGAGTCTTGATTCCATTCAAACGTAGCATCTTTCTTTAGCAACTTCTCCATAGGGGTGGTAATCGTAGTGTATCCTTTGATAAACTTTCGATAGTACCCAGTGTGCCCTAGATTCGCCCAAAGTATATTCATATTCATCGATGGCAGAAAACTGAGGATTAGCATGATCTTTATCGAATAGACCAACAAATCTTCCTTACATACTATGTGCCCAAATAGCATTCCAAACGGTGTACAGAAAATGCACTTCTTAGAATTTAATGCAATCTGATGCTGTCGACACCGTTCGAGCATCAATCGTAAGTTGTCAAGCTGGTCCCTGATTAGCCCATAGACATTCCAATCATCCATATATACTTGTAGGAAATTTTGAATAAAGCCTTTAAACACAGTGACAACTACTTGAGAAAATACTATTGGTGCATTCTTCAGCACAAAATGCACAACTGTATATTGAAAACAACCCCATTTGGTGACAAACGTGGTCTTATGATGATCCTCCTTTGCAATCCAGATCTGGTGGTACCCCAAAAATCCATCTGTGAAGGAATACATCTCCTGACCACCCACTCCTTCAAGGACCTCCTCATCTGTAAAAGGAGTTGGGAACAGATCATGCATGCATGCATCATTCAACTTTCTTAAGTCGACGCAAATGCAGATGTTGCCAATATTTTTATCCTGTACCACCATAGGGATTATCTACTCTAATTCTTCTACAGGATTGATGATCCCAGCATCCAACATATAGTCTATCTCAGCCTTCACATGCTCCTTGCATCATGGGTTCAGTCCATACGGCCTTTGTCGTACCGGTTTTGCATCTGGTTTCAACAGGATCTTCATCTCCCCCAAGTCCCCTAATATTCCTTTCATTTCCTAGAATCACATCAAAAAAATATCCTGGAATTCTTGCAGCAAGTCCATGATTTTAGCCATTGTCTCCTCATCCCAGTAGTCCCCGACATTGGAAAATTTTTGGTTCTCCTTTGACCCAATGTTGATTTTCTTGATCTTCAGTGGCTGACTCATTGAATCCGTTGGTATGTCTGGTGTTGCGACATCGTGGCTTCCTTCTAACTTAGGAATATTAACACTCTGCAAGTCATCATCATCTTCAGGTTCCCCTGATAGGTTGTAGCATGTCATCATGGATTGTATTGAACAGTGCACATGTGGATCAACTAGATATGCGACAGAGAAAACTTTCAACACTACGTCGTGGATGACTTGCAATGCATTATGTGGAAACTAAATGTCTGCACAAAGTAAATAGACAACTCCTCCCAAGTGGATATATTTCTGCGCAATTCTGCCACTACATACTAGGAGCTTGGCATCTCATCTAGAGTGTGAACAAAAGCATGGACCCACTCATCTTTTGGTCGTGATGCCCATAAGGCCCGACATTCCATCAAGTGACTGGTGGGGTCATTCCATCCATCGTATCTCCCATCATGATAGAACTCCGAATCGGTGAAGCACACCATCATCAAACTCTGACATTGTTCCTAGCCATGGATCATTTGCTTATGTGTTTCCCACCAGTGGGCCAGAGTAGTATTTATCACTACATCTAGGGCCAGTATCCTCTGTGGTTCAAAAAAAAATTCTTCAATTTCTTGAAAGAAATATGATAATCCTGGAAGTCCTTCATAGATCAGAAACTTGACTGTATCAGTTTCTATGTGTCATAGAGACTGTGTGATCAACCTACATTTCATAAATGACACCTCATGTAGCCTATTTTGCCAATTTTCCAAAGCATCGTTCAAGTCGGAGGACGCAGAACTAGCTCTGCGCCATCCAAGTTCACCATCGATGATAGGGTTGATATAGTATTCAGAGATATTGTAGGCATGATCCTGACTTCTACCAGCTTCATCCCTCATGGGTTAAATAACTCGACACCCCTTATAAGGATCCATAGGAGTAATGAACCTAACATCCTGGTTTTCAAATGTCATAACCCATTTTTTGAAATTGATAACCACCATGCTATCATTAGCCCACCCAATCCCTAGCAGAGCAGGATATGAACCTCCATCTTCAACTACTTCTATCACATAAAATTCAGCATGTGCTTTCATACCCTCAATGTCAACAACCAGGTTTGAGACACAACCAATGGGCTGAACCTTTGCCTGATTCTCCAGTCACAGCTATACCAGTAACCATTCCAACATCGGCTTCCCCATTAGTTGCCAAGTTTTCTTGGTCAAAATGTTTACATCTGATTTGGGATCCAAAATAACAAAGTCAACCTCATAAGCTCCAATATGGATATTCATCCTCATCTCCTTATTGGTCTTCCTCTTTTGCAAGGAGTTCACTACAAAATCCTTCAATGTCTTATCCTAGTGGAATAATAACTTTTCAAGCTCGACAAGGGCTGCGGGGTCCCTTGCCAATGACAGAGAAATATCAAAGAACTGCTGCAAGGTACCATGCTACCACAATGGTCCTACCTCTACATATGGATCAAAAGAAAATGCCATGTCAATAACCGACAACTTACCCAGATTTCTCTCGATTGCATGCTTCGCCTCAATGAAAGTGTCTTTCTCTGTCGCAATATCAAATGCTACCTTTTTCTTTCAAGCGAGTCAAAATTACTGACGTGGTCCATCATCTCCAGTTGTCACACCAGTGCAAGTGACAATCCCAACATCGATAGCCTTCATTCATGTCTCGATGTGAATCGTTGCAACCATCGATCCTTGATTCAGGTTATGAGCTTGATTTAATGGGGGATTCTGATTTAATGGCTGATTCTGAGTCTGTGGCGGGTTCTACTACGGGATCTGCATTTGTGGTGGAATTTGATTCTCCATCATCAGTTGGTTCTATACTTGGAACATTGGCTGGTTTTGAGTCTGTGCATTCTGTAACTGGGGAATGTTTCCAGCCTACCATTTTGCAATCAGCTGAGGGAAACTTTCAACATTATGCTCACTGGTTGCACAGTACATGCACTATGCATGAGGACACTCCCTATGATAGTGCCCAAATACTCCATAAGTATAGCACTGGATTGATTCTCGACCTCTTCCTCCTCGTTCAAAGCCTCCTCCTCGTCATCTGAATCCTTTTTGGAATCCTCCTTACTGAGACTAAGGCTAGGCCATCTAGTGTTGTGGGGGGTTTGGCTGCTATTGGACATAGTGCACAGCTTAAACATACTGCTGCTGAGGTTGAATGAGCGGTACCTAATTATACTGTGGTCATGGCACAACTTGAGGTTGTGCTACAAACTATGGCTACATTTGCGACGGGATAAACTGTTGCTGCAGTTGCAATGGGACAAACTGCATCTGGGGTGGTGGTGTATACTGCACATGCGCTACTTGTTGTACCATCTATGGCTGCACTTGCATTTCTTGGGGGTCCTCACCTTTCACAAAGTATGAATCATATGTCCTTTCCTAGAGTAAATCATAAGCTCGACAATTTTTATCATCATGTCCTACTGACCGACAAAATGTACAGTACAAATTCTCTTTCTTGGTAACCATATTTTGCATATATTTGGATTTCTCATGTCGATGCCCATAGACCTAACATATGTGGCACCATGGTATACCAGCGCAACTCAATGGATTCGGAGCTCCTAAAAGAAAATAGTTTCGGAACATTGGACATGTATCTTTGGTATGTCTTCCTTCATGAAACCAAGTGAACCAAAGGCCATCACGATATTCCTTGGCCTTCTTGATATCTTGCAGTTGGAGCGTCAGATTGGCCAACTCCACTTCAATCTGATTCATCTCGACAATGGTTTCTCCTATCGATGATGCCTCCAATTTCATCGCGGTTTCCAGAGCCTCGCTCTGTGTCACAATATTTTTCTGCATTAGTGGTTGTCTAATATGTGGGACAAGCGCAGCGATGAACCACTACTTGTGTGGAACATTTCTCATCTGGAAGTTGACTTGAGCCATCAATGTCTTAAACCACTGATCAAAGTCCCAAATTGTTTCATTGGGAAACTGCTTGATTTCTTTTAACTTGGTAATGTATTGAGCCTTAGACTTCAGCTTCTTGAATTCTTTGAATAATCCCATATGGATCTCATCCAACATTTTCATAGTACTTCCATGAGGAACCCGTGTGAATCTCATGAACCATTCCAACGCATGGCCTCTAAGGGTGGTTTCCAGCTGGATTTTCTTAACATCATCTATATTCTGTTGAGTGGTCCAGATCACCTCACACAAGAACTAGTATTGCTCTGGGTCATTGATACCATTTCCCTAAAATATTGGAAGCTTCATTTTGTCACCCACCATTTTGGGCCTTCTTCCTCTGGTTGGTGTTCTACTACTAGATTGCTGCTAACACGTCAGGAAAGTCAACATAGAATGCGTGTTTCTTCTTGGTGGTGGAATAGTGCACGGAGGTGTGGACACATTATTGTTGGGGTTCGATCTTGTCATCCTTCCAAGCCTAGCCTGGGCCTGGTCATCCTCGTTGTCACTGAAAGGTTGCTTTGTCTCCTATCTTTGTTCCTCATAGTGTCGCACTTCAATAACAGTAGGACCTTCTCCCGTCCTCTTCCTCTTCCCTCGAAAACTTTGTCCTCCCCTTGTACAACCACTTGTTTCCTTGGTTACCTTCACACTCTCACCAAAACTCATGCCCATCTACCCCTTACCTTTCCATGCATCTCCCCCCTTTCGTCATGGTGTCGAAAACCTCCACACACTCTATTTCCACTACTCTTGGTCGATATTTAGAATACCTTTTTCGCAGACTAGTTGTTTAATTGACAGTTGCAGAGATAGCACAAATCTACCTCGTGGTCCACTGAATAGATCCCTTTCCACTTCGCTAAATGACTTATTGGTATCAACAACAAACTCAATAATCTAGCCCTCCAGGATGCTATCCAATCACATGTCAACAATCCATGATGCCTTATTGTCTGTTTTTTGTAATTCCTGGATCAGCTCTAGAGTCCAAGATGTCGGCTCTCCTCCTTGGAATTTTGTTTTCTAAGAAGTGAAATTTTCCATCCATTCACACAAGATGATAGGAAACTCACCAAAGATCAATTTGTGAGGCCCATCATGAATATATCTGTCCAACCAATGGCTCGTCGATAGCCTCGTATTCTGATTTTTTGGGTCAGCAAACTCTCGCAAATTTAGATCAAACTACCCCTCTATCTCTGGTCGATTCGGATGCCAAAACATATACTCCTTTTTAATATCAACTCGGTCCCGACAATAGAACTGTTTGTTGATGAAAACCCACCAAAAAAGCCTCATCGACAAGGGTTCTCACTCTATCGACGCCCAACCAGCGCGATCTCCCTGAGCACCGCCCCATATAGGTTTTATCCTGCCCAGCAACATCCGCAGAGTGGACGAAGTCTCACTCAAGATGTTCAAGGGAGAGCTGTTGGAGCCTAGTTTCCGAGAGTAAGAAGGGAGGATATCGGATCCAACGGGGAAAATAGCGCAACTATTAGATCCAAATCTAAACCATTATCATTCATTCATCTTCACAGCTATAGATAGAGTGCATCATGTATCTGTTTCAATAGTGTTAGCGTAGCAACATCAATTATAAAACAACTTAACTCATAACATGACAGAAATGAGACAGAATAGGAACAAATCACAGCAATGTTAGTAACTCATAACATAAATGGAACAGGTAGCATCTTTATCCGTAAATCATAACAGAAATGGAACTGATCATAGCTTCATTAGTAAATCATAACCAAAAGACAACATGATAGATCGCAGCATCATCATAATAGATTCAACACATTTTCCATTGATGTCGCAGCAGATAAAATACTAAGACAAAAGACAAGTTTTATGCAGCAACCATCATGTCATATTCATCGTGTGCAATAGATCCAAAATAGGTAATTCTTCTCCACAACAGGAGACCAATTACATCCCAAAACTCAAACAGATCTCATATATAACATATGCCACTCTATCACTGTCCTTTTCTCTAAGTATATCTTAGAATTGTAAAACAAGCTCTAAATATAGGCTTGCACCTTGACATCAAAGGTCCACTTCTAACTAATGTCTAATCACTAATGACTTATGACGACAAAACTTGGTTAATTAATATATTAAATATTAAAAAATGATTATCTTTCTTTCCATCACGTTGATCTGGCCTTGCATGGTGTCACGTGAGTTTGCGCAGCTACCGCAATGCTGCACAACTCACTTACCAAAACCCCTACCAAGAGAGAGAAATGGGTTGTGTTTAGAGGTAGGGGGTGGCAGTTAGGGTTAAGTGGACGAGAGAGAGAGAGAGAGAGAGAGAGAGAGAGAGAGAGAGAGAGATATTTTAGTAAGGGTTATGAGGGAGAAGGGGAAGAGAGAGATGGATATATATAGATATAGAAAGAGAGAGATGGATATATATATATAGATATCAAAAGAGAGAGAGAGAGTGAGTAGGAGAGTTAGTTTTAGGGGGATGAGTAGGGGAAGAGAGATAGAGGGGGTCGTGGCTAGCACTACTACATTTTGACCAAAAATCCGACGGCGTCATGTCAGATTTTCGACACTTCCCTGTCGCATGTACGACACTTTGATTTTTTGTTAAGTGTCGGAAACTTGTCGTCGGATTTCCGACACCTAACTAACCATCGGTTAAGCGACAACTAGGTAACCGTCGGTTAAGCGACGGAATATCCTCGACAGTGGTGAAATTTTAAGTGACGGATATCTACAAACAACGTCGGAAAAGCGACAGTGTAGAGCGTCGGATTTGTGACGGATAGCTACCAAACTGTCGGACAAGCGACAGTTTAAAGCGTCGTAGTTGCGACGGAGATTTACAAGAAACGTCGGATTTGCGACAGCGGAAAGCGTCGTATTTGCGACGGCTATTCATAAAAGACGTCGAATTTGCGACAGATGAACCGTCGCTTAAGCGATGCTTGTGACTGTTTTAAAAAAAAAAAATATAAAGCATGTGCAGTGCAGTAACCTCCGATCAGACCACTGGATTCCAGTATAAAGGGCAGCTCTGTTTCAGT
>LPNX010442719.1:0-36567 GCA_001517045.1 Pseudotsuga menziesii
AAATGGAACTTCTTGTGTTTTGTGACATGCTGTCTTGGGGTCAGCCTTTTGCTGCTCTGTACCTTTGTAGAACTTCATGTATCTTTTGAAGTGGCCTTTGTGGCCATTGGCTTGGAATTCATGCCAAGATTCTGCAGCTTTCTTTGGTTGCTTTTAGCTTCAGCCAACTTGGTTTTGGGAAGGTATCTTCCAGAGTTGTTATGTCTTAACATTTTGAGTTCTTTTTGAATTGCAGTGATCAGACTGCCAATGAACTATCACCAAATTGAGTTTGCAATGCATTGCTCTGTGCTAAATGTTGAATTGTCTAAACTACTAGATATAGGTATCTATTGACTTCTTTTGCAAGCAATGCCAATGCATCCCTTGCTCTTCATGTAGTTGAAATCCTTTGACAACAGTTTTCATCCTCCGGAACATTCTTGGTGGCTCTGAGGTTCTGTGTACACTCACAGAGGTCATCTTATCAGAGCAAAGCCTCCTTTCATTCGGACCATTGCAAAAGCAACCTTTTGCTCATCCCAGTATTGCTCTATTTGTAGTACTTCTCTAGCTACCTTATCTAATTGTCCAACTTGAGGCCATCATAAGACGAGATATCAACCTTTGACTTGACCTTTAGTCAAGAGTCCAAGTTGAGCAGTGATGGATTATTTGAAGAGGAAGGAGATTTTTGGATTGTGGTGTTAATTGAAGGGCTCTAATTCATGCTCTCTTACAATGCTGTGACAGTAGTAGTCAAATTCTGCAACAGCTGTGTAATATGGCTCATCTGGGATCCATATTTGTCATTTGCCTATCAAGATGGCAATTCCCTCTCTCAGTAGCTCAATTCTGCTGGGCTTTTTGTCTGCCATCACGCTATGCGACCAGGATTTAGAAGGGTTGTGTAGCAGAATTGCACCCAGCAAGAGTAGATGACAGAACTCAAATTGATAAGACAATCACACATTCACACAGAAACACTGGCAGCCATAAAACCAAAGATTTCAATAATGGACTACAATGTAAAAGCACAGTAAACTTGTCATTTGCAATCCCTTTACAATGGAGGTGTCAGATAAAATGGTATTTCTATGGGAAAGCAAATTAGTTCAGCTTCTTGTCTTTCCAACTTCCAGATTACAATATTAATGTTACAATTGTTCATGTACATTGGGTAAGGGAGAAAGGAAGAGTCATAGAAGATGATCTGCTGTGCCATCAGCAAATTCCACGGTTCTGCTACTGTCTCAATTTAGTAATTTACCTTTTGCACCATCTGTGGTGTTGAACTGCAGCACACTGCTATTACATGGAAATTTGCGGCATGCCACAGTTTCACTTTGTGAAGCACTTTATGTTTGAATTATTTGGACCAATTCAAATCCCTGTATCTCCGGGATCACTTTGTATCTCATTGAGGTAAGTCATTAAATCTTTTGTCAAGATTGTTTGTATAGGATGTGTATCTCTCTGATATATGCCAATTTTACAGTTGATCTGTTCAGTTTTGGAGAATAAAATGATGTCTTGACCTTTTGAATAAACCATTTTGTTATTGGGTAGAATATTTTTTTGGTGCTATTTAAACCCTATATTTTTTCTTGGTGAGATATTTGCATATGACCATTTCTTTTTCATTTCAGGTTGCTCAGGGTCAGCTAGAGCAAGCAGAAAGTATGGATGAGCGTTTAAGTAACATTACCAACAGTGGGAAAAGTCAGTCAAGACAGCAGAGTGTGGCAGATGCAAATATGTTTTCTGATACAATTCCCACTCTTCATCGAGAAAATCAGTCTGTGGCAGATAAAGACCGTTCAGTTTTGGTTGTGCCAATGCCACCAGTAACATCTTTTGCGAAGGCTGCTGGAAATGTGGATGATAAGTGTAAAATGACTGCAGCATCTGTTGCAGCTGAAGTTGCTGCTAAGCTTGCTGCTTCAACCTTGTCAGCCCAAATGTTTACATCAGTTCTATCATCCCTTGCAGCTGAGGAGGCCGCTTCAAAGACTGTTGGATTGAGAACCACCAGTATTCCAGTTGAAATGTCATCTGGTTACCCTACTTTTCTTCAGTCTTTGTCCAGATGCTACAACTGATCAAACCAGTCTGCATGGTAGCTGCCCGGTAATTGAGCATAGCGACGGCTTCAACTATTTTTTTTTTTTTAATTTTACCCACCGTCGATATAGCGACGGAAAGGCGTTGCTATAGCGACGGACGAGGCGTCGCTATAGCGACGACTGCAACTATTTTTCCGTGGCAAAATTTTACCCACCGTGGATATAGCGACGGAAGAGGCGTGGCTATAGCGACGGAAGTGGATCTCCATTTTTAAAAACCTTTGTACAGAGCGTGGCTATAGCGACGGAAAGGGTCGTCGCTCTTGCGACGCAAATTAGGGGTCGTTGCTATTGCGACGAAATAGTTTCCACGGAACAAAAAACACTTAAACGTGGCAATATCCACGCTTTTCCGTGGATATTGCCACGTTTTTCCGTGGCAAAATTGATCACTTGTATTAGTGAAAGATTCCTTTTCTAATATTCAGGATCGAGTATGGAAGAAGGATTGTAGACTTCGCTTGGATGCTTATATAGGCCACTATCCATGGTGGAATTTTCATCCTTTATAGAGATATCAGCTTGGTCATCCATGAGAGGAGAAATAAGACAGAGTATGGCAGTTGGATGGTTATGATCAGAGTGGCGTAGCAGCAACATGGTGGTCCCTTTATGATATTAGTTTTGGATCTTGGAATTCTAATGCTGGACAGTTCAACAATAGCTCGAGAAGTAGATTCAATTTAGGATTTCATATAATTGTATTTCTAGTACACCAATCCTTGAGGAGTTGGTTGAGTGGTTGAAGTATCGAGTTGATTTACTCATTGGAGGTGGTCATAGGGTTTCCTATATCAGTACCTTGTGGGACCATGCATGGAGCAGAGTATTCATCACCTATTTTTGAATGGTTAGGAAACATGATATCATTTTCAGCCTTAGTGTGATTCAATTTGTGAAGAATAGAGTGGTGACTTGGTCCATTTGAAGCTACAACCATATAAAATGTAATCACTAAGGAAGGAGGTAAATAAATTGTTTATGAATAAAATTGGGGGAGGTGTTTGGTATCCCTATTGTCACATTTCATCCTATTTTCCCTTCAGTATTCCTCACATTCATCCCTATCCATCACTCCATAAACCATTTATTAATACCATTTTCATGAATATATTTGGGTTTACCTTATTATTTTCTAATTCATTTATTTTTAAGTATTTTGAGAGAATTTATGATTAAATATTAAGAAAATTAACATATTTTCATTACATATCAAATTTGGATGAGTTTTATGATGTTTTTAGGCATATTTGAAGATTTTAACAAAGTCAAAAATCACCACCTAGCTGTTGGAGACATTTACCACCATACACACTCTTTTTGGTCAAATTGGCCTAGTTAAACCACTATCCTAAGTATAATTGACATTAATTGACATCAGTGAAGCATTAATTGACATCATCCAGTCACACCCATGCCTACCTTTAGTCAAGGAGGCTAACTTATCCTTCTCCTACATTCGGGGAGGCTAATTGGAGCACTCCGAGGGTGATCTGAGTGATATTAATGCACCTAATTACTAACTGGTGGTTACAATCAGTTAAACAGCTCAATGAAGGCACCTCCATTCATTTAATTGATTATTTAATGATTAATTAATGAACTGGAGTCAACAGAGGCACCTCCACCAACTTTTGATTTTCAGTTCAGCTTCAGTTAACCTCATCGGGGTTCATTGAAGTCATTGAAGCACTAGCACTTCATGGTTGGCTTGATATGACATGTGTCTAATCTCTTTCAGTTGAGACTCAGTCATTTATTGCACTTCAACTTCAGTTAGGGTTTAGGTGAGTCAATTAGGGTTTTGATCAGTGGTTAACTGAGTGTGAACCATGGCTTACAGTTAGTTAATCTAGACTCACTCATTCAATTCGAATGACCTCTTTGAGGATTTGAATTGCTCATTCATTCATGCCTGTAGCATGACATTGTAATTGTAATCATTCATTCTTTATGTGAATACAAAGCGGATACTATTCCTGTAGACCAATTACACCATTTCATGAGTTATTTGTTGATTAATCTTTGATGAGATTGATGATTTGTTCCTAGATCAATATAGAAGATTAATATGGTATCATAGCTTACGGCGGGACGAAGCTCTATCTCTTAAAAATAAGATTTTTGACAGATATCTACATGAAATTTGAGCAATAGCTCAAAAATCCAGCACTACACTAGAAGCCAAGGCTTACCACTTAATACCCCAAGTAAATAACTTGTTGATCAAGCTTGCTTGATTGACTATGTTGGGTGTGATGAAAGCCTAAAATGTGCAGGTTGTCTGACCTTACATTGCCCTTTCTGTTTTGATTTTTAGGTTTGTACAGGTGAAGCATTCACTCCAACACATCCAGATGGCCTCCTCAGTAGATCTCTTGAATCCATACAATTTCCACTCATGGAAAGGTGATATGGAGATTCAGCTATGCTCTAGAGGACTTTTTAGAGTCACCATGGACACTGAAGATGAGCCTGTATCCGCCATAGAAAAATCAAGATTCTTGAACAAGAAGGATGAAGCCTTCAGTTTCTTGTGCCTCTCTATTTACTGAGACCTTCTCTTCCATCTTGCGGGATTGAAGACTCCAAAAGAAATATGGGACAAATTGGAGACTCTATATGGAAAGCATGATGACTTGAGGGTTAACCAGCTTGAAAATGAACTCATGTCTCTCCAACCCTCCAACTTCGAGACTCTAAATGATTTATTCACAAAGTTCAAGCATACTGTTTTACTCTTGAAGCAATGCAAAGTGGAGAAGGAGGATGATCAACTCATCCTTGCCATACTATCCAAACTTGGGGCTGATTATTTAGTTTTTGTTTCTACATTCTGTGTGGGGAAGCTCACAATCCCTGGATGGAAGATGCCTACACTCAATTCCTTCATTGAGTCCCTAACATGTGAACATGACAAGCTTGCCTAGATGGGGATCATTAGATCTTCCCGTGATCAAGCCCTTCATGTCTCGGGGCCCAAAGATATGAAGGGTAAAGGAAAGCAGTAGAAGAACCCAAAAACTAAATTTGATGCTCCTAAACCTAGAGTTGAAAATCAGCAGCGTGATGAGTCTTCCGACTCAAGGGAGAACAAAGGAAAAGGGCACCATGGTAAGGAAAAAGTCAAGTGTTCTTATTGTAGGAAGGGCTTCCACCCTAAACATGCTTGCATGAAGAAGAAGCTTGATGGAGCTACCTCTCTCCTTGAGAGAAATCACATCAATATTCTGGAAAGCTTTCGGAGGAGAGATCAACAAGATCGGGAACCACAGCATGAAAAAGGTCATGCCCTCATGGCAAGAACTTCGAAGTCCAAAGCACTGTTGATTGAATATGGAGCTTCAAACAACATGATGGCTTAAAAAGACTCCTTTTCATCCTTGGAGACCAGAAAATCCATCCCCATCCACATGGGAGATGACTCCACCATCATTTCAGAAGGACAAGGTACTGTAGATCTTGAAAATGATTTTTTCTCTAATGTTTTGTATGTACCGTCTCTGGCATCAAATCTCCTTAGTGTCTATAATATGACACATACAGGAGTGCCTAAGAGAGTCTCTTTCATCCCAAATGATGTGGAGATAACAGAAATTGCATCTGGGAAACTCATTGCTAAAGGCCTTGCAAACCATCATGCAAAAGCCTATGAGTTCTCTCACTTTGTTGTGGATGCAAAGCCTACTGCTCTGCTAACTCAGGGAAATGAGGTTAGTAGGATGTGGCATGAGAGGTTTGGCCATCTTAATTTTAAATATTTGCAGCAATTACAGAAAAAATCCATGGTTGAAGGCCTCCCGGTCATCAAGGCAACCACGGGAATTTGCAAAGGTTGTGTGATTGGAAAACACCTTGAGCACAAGTTCGATCAGGGGAAGGCAAACCGAGCTACATGCATATTGGGGATGATACATTGTGATATTAGTGGTCTGATGCTTGTCACATCCATGAATGGATCAAGGTATCTCCTTACTTTTATTGATGATTTTTCAAGGTATACATGGGTTTTCTTTCTCAAAAAGAAATCAGAAGTATGTGAAAAATTTTCTGAATTGAAGGCCTTGATCGAAAATGCCTCTGGGCTTAAGATCAAGATCTTGAGATCTAATAATGGAGGGAAATATGTCAGTAATGATTTTCTGTACATATGATCCCAAAGTGGTATTTAGGTCCAACATTCAATTCCCTACACTCCACAGCAGAACGAAGTAGCGGAAAGGAAGAATCGATCTCTCAAGGAGATGACCACCTGTATGTTGGAATCCAAGAAGATTGCTGCAAATTTGTGGGTTGAGGCCATGCATGCTGTAGCATACATTTAGAATAGGGTGCCACACTCATCCATGAAAGGGAAGACCCCTTTCGAAGCATACTTCGGACACAAGACAGATGTGTCAAACCTACGGGTGTTTGGGTCCACTGCATGGGTCTGGATTCCGCTTGATAAAAGAAGGCTTTGCAACCGCAAAGCATAGAATGTCTATTTATTGGGTATCCTAATGAATCTAAAGGGTTCAAGCTATTGGATATCAATACCAAAAATATCATCATCGAGAGAAGTGTCAAGTTCGATGAGCCTCTTCAGGAGGTGGAACTAGTGAAGGAGAAAACTGTTGAATTTCCTTCCTATTATACTGAATATTTGGATGATAAAATTGGGCATGATGACCTAGATTTGGAACCTCTAATTTTTTCTATCAGTGTGTAGAAATAATCATATGCTGAATCAGAACCTGAAGTACAAAATCATCTTCCTACATGGGCCTGACAGACACTCTCCTCAGTAGGAGAAAACATTGGAAATCCGGATGATCCAAGGAGAACCCGGTCTGATTTCCAAAGAGCAGGTATTGCGCTATCTTGTCCTGATAATTTGTTGTCGTAAACTTGCTATTTGATGATTAGTTCAGATCCAAAATCCTACTACCATGCTCGGAAGGATCCGAGATGGCAAGTTTCCATGGATGAAGAGATGAATTCTCTTCAGAAAAACACTATTTGGGAGCTAGTTTCTCTTCCTTCGAGAAGGAAATTGGTTCAATGCAAGTGGGTGTTTTGGACCAAGGTTGCTGCTGATGGAAGCACCTACAAATATAAGGCAATGCTGGTAGCAAAATGTTTCTCTAATTTCCAAGGAGTGTACTACCATGAGACCTTTGCACCAGTTGCAAAAATGGACTCCATCTGCCTTGTTTTGGAAATTTCAGCATCCAAGCACTGGGAAGTGTATCACATGGATGTTAAGTCAGCATTTCTACATGGAGATATTCATGAGGAGATATACATGAATCAGCCTAATGGCTACATCACTGATTCGTCTTTGGTTTGCAAGCTAAAGAAGTCACTATACGGGTTAAAACAGGCCCCAAGAGAGTGGTATTCCAAGATGGATGCCTTCCTTCTCCCGCAAAAATTTCAGAGATGTAGATAAGATCCAAATGTATATTTATAGTAGTATGATGGTCATATAATTATAATTTTTTTATATGTTGATGACTTACTGATCACAGGTAGCACAGTTGCCTCCATTTCAGCCATCAAAACTGCTCTCCACAATGCCTTTGAAATGAGTGATTTGGGGCTTCTAAAACAATTTTTGGGGCTCGAAATTGAGCAAAATTCTGATGGGATTATGGTCACTCAGTACAAATACATTTTAGACCTATTAGTCAAGTTTAACATGGCTGATTGTAGGCCTACACCATTCCCTTTCCTTTCAGGGATCAGCCTTGAAGAAGGAAAAAGCACACCTCCCATGGACTGCACTATCTATCGACAATTGATTGGTAGCTTGTTGTACTTGACACATTCTCGACCTGATATTTGTTATGCCATGAATGTTGTATCAAGATACACACAACAAACTCATGATATTCATTGGAATGTAGCCAAGAGGATCCTCCAGTATATTCAGGGAACCAGGACCTACGGCATTCACTATGCTGCAGACTCCAAGCTAGAGTTGGTTGGATACACAGATTTTGATTGGGTGGGTGATTCTATTGATCGAAATTCTACTTCCAAATATGTATTCATGTTTGGTGGTGGCCCCATTTGCTGGTGAATCAAAAATTAGGCTGCCATAGCACTATCTTCAGCAAAGGCCGAGTATCGAGGAGCGGTGAATGCTTGCATCCAAACAGTTTGGTTGCAAGGCATTCTTTTAGAGTTTGATCTTGGTAGTACTTTGTCCACTGTCCTCTTTTGTGACAATCAAAGTGCTATTAAGATTTCCATAGATCTAGTTACCAGGCAGAGGACCAAGCATGTAGAGATCCACATGCACTATATCAAGAAGCTAGTGCATAACTAGACCATCATTCTGCAATACTGCCTGACTGATGAGCAGATTGCAGACATCTTCACCAAGAGATTTTCAGAAAAGAAGTTCACTTACCTTCATTCAATTTTGGGGGTGAGTTCATCAGGGTGATTTAGACTACTTTCAGTGTTCAGCTTGAGGAGGGGGGGGGAGGGGGGGGGGTTTCCCCCTGGGTTTTCCCTCTTTTCCTCACTTAGTTTGTTTTGAGCATTGTTTCAGTTTCAGCATTGTACAGGGTGACCTATGGCCTTAGTTGTCGGGGCCCTAGCATTTTTATGCATTTATGTTTTCTAACTCTTCCTGAGTATAGATTAAGGGGGGGTGTTGGAGACATTTACCACCATACACACTCTTTTTGGTCAAATTGGCCTAGTTAAACCACTATTCTAAGTATAATTGACATTAATTGACATCAGTGGAGCATTAATTGACATCATCCAGTCACACCCACACCTACCTTTAGTCAAGGAGGCTAACTTAGCCTTCTCCTACATTTGGAGAGGCTAACTGGAGCACTCTGGGGGTGATCTGAGTGATATTAATGCACCTAATTGCTAACTGGTGGTTACAATTAGTTAAACAACTCAGTGAAAGTGCCTCCATTCATTTAATTGATTATTTAATGATTAATTAATGAACTAGAGTCAACAGGGGCACCTCCACCAACTTCTGATGTTCAGTTTAGCTTCAGTTAACCTCATCGGGGTTCATTGAAGTCATTGAAGTGCTAGCACTTGATGGTTGGATTGATATGACATGTGTCTGATCTCTTTCAGTTGAGACTCAGTCATTTATTACACTCTGACTTCAGTTAGGGTTTAGGTGAGTCAATTAGGGTTTTGATTAGTGGTTAACTGAGTGTGAACCATGGCTTACAGTCAGTTAAGCTAGACTCACTCATTCAATTCAAATGACCTCCTTGAGGATTCGAATTGCTCATTCATTCATGCCTGTAGCATGACATTGCAATTGTAATCTTTCATTGTTTATGTGAATACAGAGCGACTACTATTCCTGTAGACCGATTACACCATTTCATGAGTTATTTGTTGATTAATCTTTGATGAGATTTATGATTTGTTCCTAGATCAATATACAAGATTAATACTAGCCTCAAATTCAAATTTCATCTTCAATCTATGAAAATTTGAAGAAGATTTGGGATAACTATCCAAGCATATTCAAAGGAGAAGATCATGGAGATAGAATATATTATCTAAGATATTATGGAGGATTTGAAGGGATAGGTTGAGAGAAAAGTGGATATGTAATTATGAGTTGTTTATCTTCTTATTCAAGGCATTCATGTATAAATAAGAAGGTTCTCTCCTCATTTGAGGAGGAGGCCTCTCTCTTTAGAAATAGAAAAATAGAGAAACATTTTGTTTTTTTTGAGAGTTAGTCATGGATTTGATCCCTTTGTAATGGAGTTGATGTTTTAGAACACAATTTGGATATATTCATAATAGATTTTTCATTTTGAGTTGTTAATTTAGATTTCATGTGAGCTCACATCTATTTGTCATTTGTCTTTTGTTACATACTTTCATAGATTAATTGCTCATTTTCATTGTAAAGTCCCCTAGGGATATCAATGGGTCCGAGGGACATATCATTAACTCTATAAGGATAATTAGATAATTTTAGCACAATGGATTAGTTAAATAAATATTAAAATTCATTTTTCAATATTTGTTTCATGACAAAGTCCCTTTAATTACAAATAAATTAAAAGAAATTCAATAATTATTCAAACTTCTGATCCAAGGGCTAGGAAGGATTACTAACACCTTCTAGTGACATCATTATCCATTCCAATCCAATTTAGACATAAATTCCACCTGTAAAGGCAATTTACTCTTAATAATGATTAACTAGTAACTAGTGTTCCAATTATGATATACTGAACGACAATTAGTGCACAATTGATGGTACTTATTATAATTTTATCTATTTATCACTTAACCACTGTTTTAAAAGTACAATGACTAATTAACACATGATAACATGCAAATCATGGCTAATTATCATTTTCCAATTAATTAATCATAGTAATTATGAAAATGATTCCACAAGAACTAGTTAACTAGTTGTTCAATACTAACAACTAGTCTTGTACAAATTCAACACCCAACCATGCCAATGAACAAAAAAGTGGACCTACATCCCTTATACACATATTTAAGCATGCATGTACAGGAAAATAAAGTACTTTTGCATATCTGATCCGAGTACATAAACGAAGGATATTTCAAGTTCAATTAGTACAACTAGTTAATAAACACTGTTGGGAATTCAATCAAACCAATCGTACTGAGTTTCGAGGCACACATAGGTGAAGGTAAAAATATGGAAAATAGAACTCTACAGCACAAGTAAAGCACAAAAAATAAATCATATGTCTGTACATTCATATTTTACCAAAAACAGAGATTCAAATCCAAAAACTATTTGTCAATTTCACTGCAATTTACCTAGTTTCCAATTGAACTTTCCAAATGCCAAATAAAGAGAAATAAATAACTATTTTAGCTCATGGAAAACATATCAGGGATCAATTACAATCATATGGATGTAGCTTTCCACCCATATGCATTACATTAAACAATCCACAAAACAAGTTAATTCTACTCATCTCAATTAACTAGTAATTATAGGAATCACAAGAATGATTAAATCCACAGCTCATAGAATAATTCAAATGAAATTATGACTTTAAATAACATGTTTTATCAGTAATAACATAGGTATATCTCATTCTAAAAATTTTTCAAACACTTCATACGCAAATTCACAAATCTACTCAAAACAATTCCATTGAAGGAGCTAGAAATTGGAAATTGATCTAGAATTTTGGTAGACATTTCCCCAACACTACCAAGAATATTTATACTCACATTATCAGACACATTTGAATATTATTTATCAAACATAAGAATAAAAGTAACACTCATACATTTATACAAACACTTCATGTGATAATTCTCCAAACTGTGCCAAACAGTCTGATCGAAGAACTAGTTTTCGAATAAAAGGTAGAAGCATCAAAGAGAAGTGTCTTAAACCATTACGAGGATATTGTACCATAAAAATACATAATATATAATGAATAGGGGAAGAAATATCAGTTTTGTAGCAGAGGTACCAACGGTCTGGACTGCGAAGTTATGGTCTGGTTCTGACAGGCACTTGTCTAGCTTCTGGTGTGAAGGGGATTTCTTCTCTGCCAGTTGACGATGATTGAAACTTTAGTTTCTCCTGTATTAGTTTCTTCGGGTTTTATATTAGTTATTGATATGGGTCTTGATGCTATTGGGGTTTCACTGGGTTTATCATCTGTCTTTTCTCGTCCTTCAACTCTTACCCGTGTGAGGGGTTCACTTGTTGAAGGTTTGCGTCCTAAGCATTCGAAACAGGCGATTAAAAAATGTGAAAAACCCTTGTTGTTGTTTTAATGGTCCGACCTGCGAAGTTTCTGGTCTGGTTCCGACAAGAACTTGTCTGGCTTCTGGTGTGAAGGGAATTTCTTCCTTGTCACTTGACGATCTTAAAACTTTGGTTTCTCCTGTATTGGTTTCTGCAGGTTTGATGTTAGTTATCCATATGGGTCATGATGATGTTGGGGTTTCATGCGGTTTATCATCTGTCTTTTCTCATCCTTCACCTTTTACCCATGTGATGGGTTCACTTGCTGAAATTTTACGTCCTAAGCATTTGAAATAGATGATTAAAAATGTGAAAAACCCTTGTTGTTGGTCGTTAGGAGTGGATGTGGTACTGAATGATATTGTGATGACCAATTCACTTTCATTGGTGGGTCGATTTGGTGGACGAAAATCCAGTGTGATTGGTGTAAATATATGGGATAATAAAACTTGGGTGGAGTATATATTGAATATTCCATAGGTGTTTTTGTTTTCGTGAGGATGGTTACCCTTCAAATTTCACTCTCCTGTGGATGCATCAACTATTCTAGCTGGTTCCTGGAGGTGGAAGGAAGCTAGTTTAATGTTGAAACGATGGAATCCTCTCTTTGATCCACACACAAAACTATATGATTTAATGCCTATCTAGGTGAAATTACCCAATCTTCCTTTTGAATTTTGGTCTCTGGAATTTTTTAAATTGGTGGGAAATTCCTTGGGGACCTTTGTGGATGCAGATTTATCCTTCCTTCAGACTAGTGTGATGTGTTTGGGAAAAATCTTAGTTATTCTTGATTTGCATAAGGGTTTGGTTGAGGAGATTTTTATTGAAATAGGTGATAGGGTTTTTCAACAACCTCTGGATTATTTGGGGGTTCTGTTTCGATGTAATAGGTGTCATTGTTATGGTAATGTTTTTTTTGCAGTGTGACTTGCCTTTTAAGAGGAAATTTAAGCCTCCTGTTGATTTTAAGACAAATAAAATTTGGCAGGTGAAGAAGGATTTGGTGAATCCTGTTGTTGATAATCATGTGTGTTCTAAATAGTATTTGGTTGAACCTCTGGAGGAAACCACTCCCGTGGCTTCTTTGAGGATGGATTCGGTTGGACTATGTATGGCTCTTGATTTACCTATTCTGGTTGCTGAGCCTTTAAAACCTTTATGCCTTTCCTCATTTTCTTACATCGATAAGGGTCTTAATTTCTTGTTTAGGGACTTGGGGGAGACCTTTGTTCTCTTTTCCAGTGATTCTTCTTCCTGTGAGGTTTCCTCTTTTGATCACAATCTCAGATGGTTAGGGTTTGTTTCATCTATTAGGGTTTCTCCTCCTAAATAAGATGGATATTTTTTAAGGTATTTCTCTAAAGAACGTTCGTCAGGATTTTGTTTTGATGACGGGAGTCTATTTCTTTCTGGACCTTCTGCGGGTAATAATTCTCTTTTGGAGCCTTGTACACTTTCTCTTAGTGTTTTTGGGGCATGTTTGTTCATCCAGGAGACATTCTGGGGTACTTAGAGCTATGAATGCTCCTTCGATGGGTACCTAATGATTGTGCTTTCCCTCAAATTTCATGGGTTAGCTAGTTCCCCCAAAAAACTAGCGTTTCATAGGTTCATAGAGGAGCAACATCTTGATGTTTTGTTTCTTCAAGAGAGTATGGGTGATGGGCAAGTTTTTGTTGTTGAGTTGGAGTCTTTTCTTAATGGCTGGAATTTTGTTTATGTGGATGCTAAAGGTAAATCTGGTGGAATTTTGTTGGGTTGGAAGCTTAATTCCTTTCATTTCTTGAATTCTTGGGTTGTTGTTACTGGTCTCGGTGTCTCTATCTATTCCATTGAACTCAAGTGACTTTCTGGTTTGTTAATATTTACGACCCTTATATGGAGAGGGAAAGGTTTTGGAATAATCTCTTTTCTTATGAGTGCTCTGAGAAATGTAATCTGATACTTGGTGGTGATTTGAATTTTTCTTTGGGTTTCTCTGAGATTTAAGGGGCTCAGGATTGTGTGGACAATCTTTCTAATTTTTTCACCTTGAAGTTAGATGATTTTGGTTTAGTGGACATTGATCCTGCTATATTTCTTCCAAATTGGTCTAACAGAAGGGTTGGAGTTGATAATATTAGTAAGTGACTTGATCAGGTTCTTGTATCTATTGATATTTTGGATATGGATTTTCATTTTCGTCAATGGGTTGGTCATGGTGGTGATTCGGATCACCATACGGTGTTTCTTCAGATTAATAATGGAGATGTTAAACCCCGTAGCTCGTTTAAGTTTAATGCTCACTAGTTAAAGGATGAAGGATTTGTCACTTTGTTGAAAGAGTCCTAGAAGGTGTATATGGAAAATACTACGGTTTCGCCTACCTCTCATTTTGCAGAAATTTTAAAATTATTAAAGAGGTGTCTATACGACGGTCTGTTAAAAAAAAAGCTCAAGACTTAAAAGATTTAGTGGATATTGAATTTCAATTGGTTGAATCTTTTAATAAGTTTGGGTTTGGGTTTTTTTTTCTGAGGAGGATAAGGCTAATTTGATTGCCATGGAAGCACGTAAATGAAATATTCTGTTAGATCGTGAAAATGTTGCTAATCAGAAAAGTTAGGCTCTATGGATTATTTGTGGAGATGATAATACATCCTTCTTTCATAAGTATGCTAATCATAGGAAAAATATTAATTCTATATGTAATATTGATGATGATCGTGGTATCAAGGTTGAAGGTTTTGATTCTATTGTTGGGGCTGGGGTTAATCATATCGAGACAGTCTTTCAAGAGGAAAAATGTCTTTTTCTCCCTGATATTATGAAGATTGTGCAAAATTTTCCTACCTTTGTTTTTGAAGAGGAAAATGATAATCTTATGGCTCCTATTACTATTAGTGAGATTCAAACTATTCTATCCCTGTGCAAAAATGATAAAAGTCTGGGCCAGGATGGGATCCCTTTTGAGGTTTATCGAGATTTATTTGATGTTATGGGCTTGGATTTACTACGGGTGGTTGATGACTCTAGAACTAGTGGCAAAATCCCTGCTATATTTAATGCTACTATGATTGGATTAGTCCCTAAAATTGATCTTCCAAAATCCTTTGAATATTTTTGACCTATCTCCCTTTGCAACTGTATTTACAAGATTATTGGTAAGGTTATTTCTACTCACATTAAGAAGGTTTTATGCAATTATATTTCTAGTGAATAATTTGGCTTTCTCCCTGGGAGATAGATTCATGATGTTGTCGAAGTTATTCAAGAAGGGTTTCATTCTATTCAGAGTAAACATCTGAAGTCTGTGGTTTTAAAAATTGATCTTTCTAAGGCTTATGATCGGGTAAATTGGACTTATCTTTGGGTCCTCCTTTCTCAAATGGGTTTTGTTGTTCCTTTTATTACTTGGGTAATGGGGAGTCTTACTTTAGTATCCTTTTCCATTCTTATTAATGGGGTTTATTCCTCTTTTTTTAGACTTGGTCATGGGATTTGAAAAGGATTCCCTTTAGCACCTGTCACATCCCCACCCCTCATCCCGACAGAGAGGACGTGACATTGCTGCTATCTAATCCAAGAAATTTAAATCCCATGAACATACACATGATAAAATGAAATGCATTTAACTAATACACGCACATATGCATAAATATTTAACATACATCGGAAGCATACACATGTTCATCATTTTCATTAAACAAATACAATCCAGAGATTAACAAAGAGATACTTATCTTATGAAGAAGCTCACCCCGCAACCAGCTATGTCGCTGCAACATTCCACCCAACCATAGGCCAGTGTGCTCCTCAATCTTTCAGCAACACTTCCACCCGTGAGCTGGGCATGATTCCTGCAAGGAATAAGGAACACTAGCAGGCTCACACATAGCCAAGGATACACCAAAACTCATCCAAACCAACACAGTTGGGTTTATCAGGCTGCAAAGGAGCTGGAAAGGCTAACTACTAAGCTAGTGAGATCCTCAAAATAGCTATGGATACCTACACCAAATCTAGCCTGGCTTCTAAACATCTACCCACCCAACACAAGGAAGCATCCCCTTCTCTACTACACAGTCCCTCAGGCTATGCCTTCCTTTCTAGTGCTATTCAGGGTGTGTAAAGAAGAAAACTAGCCCCCTATATATTTCTATGAGGTTCCTTCACACACTAAGTTTATCAAGCTGGTCAGACCCCATTTCCACTCCCAATTCAGTTTAGACCAAAGCATAGATGCATACACAACAAGACACACAATTCTGGGTTAGGGAAAAATAGTTTGGGCAACAAAACAAATTGCCAAGATGGGTGAAAAAAAACCCCTATAAGCAATTCGCTTCCGAGGGACGTTTTGGCCCTAATGTGGCCAAAACGGACTCAATAACATCCAAGAAATCATGGTCTCTTCTCCAATTTGTTGGGCAATACCAAAAACGATTTTCAGCTTGGAAAATAGTGGGGAAATGCAACAAAATTGTTGGGGAAGAAACCCAACCACAGATCATTACAAAAATGAATTCACAGCCTGAGGAAAATGAAGAAACGAATACCCATGTGAGGGAAAACACACCCAACAAACCCAAAAACGTGAATGCCACACATAAGAAACTCCTAGCCACTTGAGAGGGCCCCAACGTGGATGAATGATGGGTGAGAAAAATTCCCGGGAGCCCCCAACGTGGAGGAGAACACACAGTAGGCAAAAACATGAAGATAAAATAGCTCCCAAGCTTCCATTGCGTGAGGAAATGGAGAACATGGGTGTATGACCAAATGGGCATGCATTTTTGGGTGTTAACTTTCCCCAAAAGTCAAAAACGTTTTTCCCAAAAATGGTTACTTCCCCAAATTTGAATTTGTGACTTCCATACCTTGCCCATCCTCATGCAATAACTAACCCAACCGATTTCTGGTAGAATTAAATGATTGGGGGAATGTGACAAGAAGCTTAGTTGACAATTTGATGGGTTCTCCCTTTGACGTTTGGATTTTCCCCATTCAAAGGTTTTGAATACCCCCCCTCCCCCCTCCTTTAGTTGTGGGTATTTAATTAAATTGCATATTTACATGATGCCCAAAATTATAATGTGTTGGTTAGCACAAAATATCATCGGCATTGATTTTAATTGCCGAAACATAAAATGATAAATCAATGGTGGGGCTTTTGCCTTTAGCTTCACACCATGATTAAATACAATATTTACATCATATACAGTTAATGCAAATGGGGTCAAAACCGAGGTGTTACAACACCTTTGCTATTTATTATAGTTGTTGAAGGACTTGCCAGTGCTATACTTGATGCTAAGGACTATGTGAATTTTGATGGAATTTCTTTTGGAAACTTGATTTCTTTAACTCATGTTCTTTTTGTTGATGACATAGTCTGGTAACTGATGGATCTAAAGAGTCTTTATTGACTCTGAATGATGTTTTGTGTTGTTTTTGTAAGGAATCTAGGATGTTGATTAATGAAGATAAATCTTCCTTACTTCATGCTAGTTTGGATGATACCAAGTTAAATAAGTTACGGGATGTTTTCTCATTTCCTTTGACTAATTTCGAGACATGATTGAAGTACCTTGGTTTTTATCTGAAACATTCAAGATACTTTGTTAAGGATTGGGAGTGGTTGGTTTCTAAAGTTGAGAAGAGGATAAAAAATTGGAGTCATCATTGGTTGTCCAAGGGTGGTAAGTTGATTTTGGTCAAATATGTTCTTGAGGCTATTCCAGTATATTGGATGCACTTCTAGATCCCTTTGGGTATTATTGAAAAGACTAGAAAAATATGCTTTAAACTTTTATGGTCTATTAATCATGATAATTCTAGTTTACCTTGGACTTCTTGGAAGACTTTGGCTTGTCCAAAGTTTCTGGGGGGATGGGATTTAAAAATCCCTACATACTTCTCAAAATATCTTGCAGCCTAGAGTGCTTGGAATATTATTCATGGATCTGGTCATTGGGTACATATTGCCATTTAAAAATATATTCATCTTTAATCAGTGCTTGATTGGATCAGAAGTACTTCTAAACAGAAAAGGAGCATATCTATTTGTTGGAAAGCGGTGTTATGGTCTTTTGATTTAATTGGAAATGGTCTTGTATGGAATGTTGGGAATGGGGCTGAGGTAGGTATAGGTACTGATCCTTGGGTCGACTGCAAATGGAGACATATTTTACCTTCACATCTGATTGAAAGGTTACATTATCATGGTTTTTATTTTCTTAAGGATATTGGTTGTCATGGTATGTCTATGTTGATGGAGAAACGATGGTTCTCTCCTAAAAATGTTGGTTTAGTGGATATACATGATGGTATAATTTGGAAAGGTTTTATTGTTGTTGTTAAGTCGGGTAATTTAAGGTTAACTAATGCAGTGGATGAGTTGATTTGGATTCAGTAAAAAACTGGGAAATATTCTCCAAAATATGGTTATTTATAGTTGATAAAGGCTAGGAATGATGTGGAGATTTCTTGGTGGTGGAAAGAGATCTGGAAGTTTAAATGTCCTCTCAAGTCAAAAATTTCTATTGGTTTATACTTTCTAATAAGACTTTAACTTGATACGTTCTATGCAAAGAAGGTAGGGAAGGACCTGGTAGGTGCTATTTATGCAAGGAGGATAGTGAGTCTAATGTTCATTTGGGTGTGGATTGTTCTTACACTAAATGTGTTTCGAATGAAATTGAATTTAAGATCCAGTTAAAAAACTTATGGATGGGTGAAACAGTGGAAATATGTCTTAAGACTTGGTGTCTAAAAGAGGAACTGAAGGATATTATATCTTTGTCGGTTATTGTCTTATGGTTTATTTGGAAGGCAAGATATTAGATCTGTTTTGAGGACCATCTTCATTTTCCTATTCATATTTCTACTCAATGTTTGGGAGCGCTGAGATCTATTCCTCAGGAGCACTTTGTTATAAAAACCATATTGGTGGTTAAGGAATCTATTGATAAATCCTTTCCATGGGTTTTTTTTTTATGGATCTTCCCTTGGAGATCCAAAAATTTGTGGAGCTGGTGGTATCATTTATTTTTCTGAGGATCAGTATGTTACTTTTAAGGAGGGACTTGGAGTGGTACAAATAACTTTGTCGAACTCTTTGGTTTAACAATCGTTGCTCAAAATGGCTTTGGATAAACATATAGATAAGCTACAGGTTTTTGGTGACTCAAAACTTGTTACAATACAGAATTCATAATATACATATTTCTCCCTGAATGAAGTTCTAAGAATCTTTGAGTTGCTGGAATTTGTGGTTTTCAAGCATATTTATAGGGAAATAAATTCATTAGCCCATGATTTAGCAAAAAAAGGTACTCTTGTTCAAGAAGTTTTTTTTTCTGAAATTATTGAGACTAATATTCCTTTTTAGCTAAGTTTGGGTTTGATAGATAGTTAGCCTTTCTTTATGATGGTTATGACTTGGAGTATAGTTCTCTATGACATTTTTTTTATGACTATGTGATTTTTTTTATGCCTTGGTATAAGGATCTCGTTGACTCTGAAAGCTTGTTTTTAGGTTTATGTTTTAAGTCATTCCTTTTGCATACTCTGTAGATATGAAGTGATAATGTATATATCTGATATGACATAGAATCTTTGTAAAGGAAGTTTCTTTTTTGGTAAATGAAAACGGGCATACTACATGTATTGTCTCATACTAAGAATATAACTTTTTACATATTGAGGACTATAAAGTTTTTTGAAAATGGACAATACTACAGGTATTGATTCATTTGATGAAGAATGTAACCTTTTACTTTTATAAATAAAAAGCTTATGATTTTTTTTGTGTGGAAAAAAAAGTTATATACATTATTTGAACTATTATTCAAAATGTCATTTTCATTTTTTAATGATTGGGTTGAGAGACTTTTTCTACAGTTCAAAGTAGGGAAAAACCAATCAATAATATATTGGTCGGCAAAAAGCATCTTTCTTGCTCACAACTAGCAAGAAACCATGGACCACTAAAACCATGTGCCAAAAACCACTTACATAGTTGCTCATTCCCAAGTCAAGGTTAACCCTAACATGTAAATGTTCATAAATGTTTAAAATATTCATTTGATGGTAAAATGTTTTTCAAATTCAATCTTACAAATTAGTACTAAAATATTAGTAGTAAAATTCAATTGACTTGAGTAGTAAGAAGAAAAATTGTAGAGAAAAACCAACCTTCAATAAAACCATGTGCCTTAAACCACTTACATAGTTGCTCATTCCCAAGTCAAGGTTAACCCTAACATGTAAATGTTCATAAATGTTTAAAATATTCATTTGATGGTAAAATGTTTTTCAAATTCAATCTTACAAATTAGTATTAAAATATTAGTAGTAAAATTCAATTGACTTGAGTCGTAAGAAGAAAAATTGTAGAGAAAAACCAACCTTCAATAAAACCATGTGCCTTAAACCACTTACATCCTTGCTCATTCCCAAGTCAAGTATAAGCCTAACATGTAAATGTTCATTTTTAGTTATAGAGAAAAACAAATCATTTTTCAAAACCATTTGGATAAATGTTTAAAATTTCATTTGATGGTAAAATGTTTTTCAAATTCCAATTTATTATGGAAATCTATATTTAAAATTTTTATATGGATTATTTTACTCATTAACAATCCTTAATATTCATTATTAGTTTTAAAGAAAGATAAGTCAATCTAATTTTGGAAAACTATTTGATTATATGATTATTAATGTTACTCAACTCATTTTTCTACACATATTTACCTTATTTTGAAATTACTTAAGCAAGTTGGTTATTTCCCTCCCAAGTAGGAATACTTATTAGATATTTTTGTAAATTAAAAAAGGTTTGCACCTCAAGAGAACTTGATCCCTCTTGACCCTTGGTAGAGCCATAATTAAGATGAATATATATTGGTTTAAAATAAACATACTAAATCTTGAGGTTTGCACCTCAAGAGAACTTGATCCTTCTTATTATTAGTGAAAAAAAAAATTATAATAAATAATAATTATATTAAAACAAATATTTCTATTTGTATTTGAATTCATTTTGTTTATAATTTTATTTATTTAATTTATTGCAATAAATAACTATTTATAAGTAAATCCTTAACACATGTATTCCTCCTTCAAAATGAAGTGTTATCTATGCTCAGTATTTTCATCATTTCCCGTAAACACTAAACAAATATCTCCATAGATAGCCAAAGAATATAATGTGAAATAATATAACTTAGCTGTGTTGTAAACTCCTTACCTCAACCTAACCAATTTAGATAAATCATATAATATATCACAATCCAACCAACAAAATACCAAGTTATTAACCTTTCCTGTCTTACCCTTACTCTTAGTAGTAAGAAAACATTACATAGAAACCTATTTCTGTCAACAACGTCCTTGATTTCAGAAAATCACACATCTATCGAGGAGAAGCAAATTATTTCAGGTTGCATTAAAACAGGAGCGTGTGCAACTGAGTTTGATTACAACCATCCTTCTTTCCAGCCGCCCACGTTCTCTTCTTCTTGGTTGCAAGGGCCAGGGCCATGTTCATCTTCAGGCTATCATCCAAACAATAACAAGTTTTTAATAAAAAAAAGACATTAAATAACAATAATAATCTATTTTTAAGATCACTGTCAAGTTAAACACTAATTTAGTGTATGAAACCCTTTTGTTGGTGAGACTTCTTTACGGGACAAGGGACCCCTTTCCACAATAAGTCAATTGCTAAAGTTTACAAAAATATACATACACTACCTTTAAGTTAATTGCTAAAGTTTACAAAAATAAACATACACTACCTCCTCTGGATTTGAACTTGTGACTGGTGAAAACAAACACATGCTTTTAACCATTAAAAAACTACAAAAAATTTAATAATTAAAAAATAAAATAAAAATTTATACTTAAAACTAAAACTACAAAATTTCAATAATGAAAAAAAAATTTAAATAATTTAAATGAGGAGCGGCGTGCAAATGTGACCTTGGGAATGAAGTTGAGGCCCACTTTGATCTGTCCACAGTAAGTATTGTCCGCAAGAACCACGTTGTAAGCAGTAGGAGGTACAGTCCCTGCCTCTATTAGTCCCTCCAGTGGGATGCTAAATTGAGATCTCAAAAAAGTTAGTTCATATTTACGGATTTATTTAAATTTACAATTTGATAAAAAAATATGATTTTTTTAAATTAAATGGATTAAAATTTCAAAAAAATTTTAATTGTTTTAAATGAGATCTAAATTCATATCAATAAAATTTCATATTAATTTTCTAAATTTTATTAAAAAAATGATAAGTTATTTTACAATTTAGTTTAGTTAAATTTTGGGTGTTTTCTTTCATCTAACTCATTTCTGAAAGAAATAGAAAAAAAATCATATACAAGACCCACAGTTTAATTAAATTAATTAAAAGAGATAACAAAAATTGATGTTGTAATCAAAATTTTAATACTAAACCAATTGAGTGAATTTTAAATAAAATTTTACTGTTAAACTAATTAAATTAATTTTTAATACAAAAGGCACTTGCCCTCCTCTCGCCTCCTATTTATAATTTTAGAGATGGGATGTTATAGGTCATGTTGGAGAATTCAGATAAACTCTAGTCGATTTAATGGGCAGAGAATAAGATGAAGCAAGCTCAAGACTAAGATAAATTCATGAACTGTGTTTATGTGAAGTTGCAGACTAAACACAAATGGAAATTTTGAAATTCATTAAAAAAAAACATAACAGAATAACAATGCTCTCAAACTGTTACAAGAATTAAAAAATATATATATATATTATATACTTTTATATGGCCGTCTTTAACAAACATGTACGTTGGTCCATCCAACAAACCAACAGCGAAATCAAATGATTGACTTTGCTGTTGGTCCATTGGATGGATCGAAACAGCGAAATCAAATGATTGACTTTGCTGTTGGTCCATTGGATGGATCGAAGTATATGGTTTTTAAACTCAGGCCTCCCATACCCCTCTCCTTATGTCCCTCTCCTTATGTTGTTAATCAATTGCAGACAGGTGACGAAAAACTGTAAGAAGACATCACAGTGCAATACAATAGACCTCTCAGCACAAGTGATGAAGCTGATCTCTCCAAAGCTAGGAGGTACTACTACTACTAAAATTTATTAAGCATTAAAAAAAATCACAAATTCTACAGACAATAATCTGGCCCCCCTCGCCAGTCACCTGTTTTTTCTTAATACTATTTCCAAAAAATTAAAGCAATTCTTAAAAATAAGATGCAAACTCTTTTTTTTCATTTTATTTTTATTTTATGAAGTAATCGCCCTGTGCTGCACCTCACTTCTTTGTACAAATATATAAATGGATAGATATGAAGTAATCTTACTTTGCTTCTCCAATAAAGTCATCGGACGAGAAAGTATCCTTGTCCATTATTCTGATGCTCAGCTCAGAAACTCCTTCCGGTAAATTGAACACAAATTTCTCCTTCCACTCAGGATGAGTGCCTTGCCCTGTAACGAGAGTTCTCCATTAGTCTAACATCGAAAACATATAATCAGATTTTTAACGTCAAAAATAAATAGCCAGAATTTAAATACAGAAGCAAAACAGAAGGGTATTACTCACTGGATGCGATGCTGCTCTTTTGTTGCTGAGTTCGGCACTTGATGATGCAGTAAGGATCCATTTTCCCTGCATCCATCTTCACTTTATCAACCAAATCAAAGATGCAGATGGATACGCAATAATTCAGATTTAATGGATGTTGAGTAGATCTAGTGAATTATTAATCGCAGACTAATGATTTTATCCAAATAAACAAGAAGAAGGGAGGTAAGAAATGGGAAAAGGATAATACAGAGAAAATGGGTATCATGCAGCCCCCGAGCGTCAACGAGTAGTACCTCCAGTGTTCCCCTCGGCATGTCTTGATATTGTGTTTTACGAAGTCGTCGCACGCTTCTGATCCTCGGATCGAATCCGCTGAGTTGAAAAAAGTCTGTGTATAGAAGAAGAGCAGAAGCACTGGGAAGACTTACAGATGAAGAGAATACATCCAAGGGAAAGGATGGGCTTTCACCACTTAATACCTGCAAGCCACCGCTTAACGCGTTGAGTGGTATTTCGGTATTATGAATCACGTTCTTCCGCTTCCACCTCCCCCACATGAGAGCTTATTTTACCAATTATTATTTGCTTAAAAAACGCAGAAAATTGCTACATTCCGTAATCATGATTGAATTGATCTATTAAAATATATAAATTATAGTTAACCACCATGTATTCCCGCCCATAATAGCGCTCAAATTTTCTCCTTGGGTACATGAGTCATGAATGTACACAAGGAAACCAAA
This sequence comes from Pseudotsuga menziesii, assembly GCA_001517045.1. NCBI lineage: Eukaryota > Viridiplantae > Streptophyta > Pinopsida > Pinales > Pinaceae > Pseudotsuga > Pseudotsuga menziesii. The sequence continues at coordinate 24,175 of LPNX010442719.1, forward strand.
TATGCTCAAATGATTGACACTAGCTTTCATATCACTTAATGCCTCCTTTGGAATCTTGTTTCCCAATATGTGATGAGGGATCCTATTCTAAACATAAACAATAATACTAGATGTTTCTACCCATAAAGCCATGAGTCAGCTCTTTCTAGACATCCTTGAAGAAGTTATTGAAGTCATTAGAGGCATACTCTCCTCCATTTTCTGTCCTCCAGATTTAGATATGCCTTCCTAACAAGTTCTCAACCAAAGCCTCGAACTCCTGAAATCTACGTAAGACTTCATCCTTCATCGAAGTCTTCCAGAGTAGTCATAAATGAATATCAAATAGTATAGGAATCTACTCAAGGAATGAACTGCCATTAGTCCACAAACATCAGAATGTACTAGATCCAAGATTTCCTATACTATATGAGATAAGCAGACTCAAACCGCTGACATCCGCCACAGGGTAAACCACTGTCTCTCAGGCCTCCCTGACTAATTCTACCATAGAGGCCAACGATAGACAATAACTTCCCCCCGAACACAGCTCACAACTTTCATCGTACTGTGCTCTCCAAAGAGCAACTTTTCCCAAAAGGTGTTGAGTTTCAATTCTATTTCAAGGATTCTTGTAATTCTGGACGAGTTAGTTGTTACCTGATAGCATCTCCCCCAGTAGTATTTCCCTCTCTTTAAATGTTCCAGAACCTTGAGCAAAGAGGTAATGAGAACGAGCAGAGAGGTAATGAGGAATAATATCTCTCCAGGATTGAATCTCATAATTGAATGTACCCCGTGATCTCAATAAAGTGGGTTTGTTACCCATGGCTAAGGTTTCCCTAGCCGTCGCCTTGCTTCTCAGAGCCGTGGATCGCTGGCTGCTGCTCTTCGCATAGCCGTGTTTTGCAGGATCGGGCTGCTACTCCTCGTGCCTCAACATGGTTTCTAGTGGGTTCAGCGTGGAATCCTCTTAGGAAATGGGCTCTCATGCCCAGCTCGCCGCCTTCAAGGCCCTTGTTCAAGCTGCCGCTCCTCAGACAGCTTCTCATTCTTCATCCAAGTTTGTGAAAAAGATGGACGAGATCCCCTCTCTGGAGCTCTCTCCTTCGGATCCATGCAAGAAAGCTCTCATCCTCTCTGAGCAAGCCCTCATTGGTAAGTTCACAGGGTTATGGCCCAACCCTAAGGCAGTGGAGATTTGGAACTCAGAACATTGGAACCCTCTTCTGCAAGGACAAGTCACTCTCTTTGCAGCTGGACGGGGGTTTCTTGTATTCTTGTTCTCAAATAAAGAAGAAAGAGACCTTGTCTTCCGTTCGGGCCCTTTCTTCATGGACTCTAGAGGTCTGTTCTTAGCCCAATGGTCTATGGGGTTTAACCCAGAAGCAGAGATCACTGCCGCTCCAGTCTGGGTAAGACTCCCTAACCTCCCTCTTCATCTTTGGGGGAAAAGCACTCTAATTGACATTGGTAATAAGTTAGGCCGCTATCTAGATACTGCAGAACCAAAAGAGGGTCAGTACAGATGTGCCCATATCTACGTAGAGGTGAATATAGAGAAATGACTCCCGGAGGCCCTAAAGCTCACTTTAGGAGAATGGAGCCACATTCAAGAACTGGATTATGAGCAGATCCCTTTCAAATGCAACTTCTGTCATGTTTATGGTCACTTTGCCAAAAGCCGCCCTAAGCTTACAGAACCACAGAAAACAGAAAATCTCCTAGCTTCCAAAGATGCAGAGTTCCAAACGGTCTCTAATCGACGCCGTCCTCCCCGACGAAAGGAGCCTCAAGCGTCTCAACACATGGTTCCTCCTCAAGATCCCTCTCCTCTCGTAGATACTTCACGGCCGAAAAACAGAAATAGTTTTGAAGTTCTCCAGGAAGATGAAGCACAAGAACTTGAAGTTGCAGTTGTCCCAGAGCAAGGCATCCCTGGTCCCTCTGGCTCCACAGAGGCAGCTGATCCAAAACCTGCTTCTCTAGGTTCTAGGAAAGACCTCAACGCTTTGGTTCACACGGCCTCAGTCCAGGCAGGGCGGGCTTCCTTGGCCCCTTCATCTGAGGGAACCTCTGAATCCGAAGACTTTTCAGGTCCTTCTCCTCCCCTCACCAAAGGGCGAAAGACAAATAAAGAACGTAGAGAAAAGGAACCAGCCTCCAATATCAGCTCGGGCTCTCAGAAGAAATTGGATCCTTTCATTAAGGGGCTTTCCTCTCCGCCTATTTAATGTTTTGTTTCTGTATTCTTCTCTGCTCACATCACGTGAGAGTCTATTCTTGCAAGCATTCTTTTTCTCGAAATAGCTTCAGAAGAATTTGGGATTCTCTTCTCAAAGCACTTGTAAGAAGGCTGACTGTTCTTTTAGAGGGCATCAGCCTTCTTTTTCTAGATTCCTCTTTGTATGCCGGGATGGGCTATAGCCACTTTTAATCAATCAAAATTTTTAAGTTTCTGTTAAAAAAAATAAATAAAGTGGGTTTGTTAGCTATGGGCCTAGCAAGAAAAAGATTAGGATAGGTTATTCTAAGATCCCCCCCCCCCAGGATCGGACATGAAAGTTTCCTCTCATCTAGATCGAGTAACTATAAAAAAAAAAGATCCCTTGGTTTTCTTATAAAGTGCACATCATCTACAAACACCATCATGCTCTATTTGAAGCTCTGGTAAACTTGTGACCATCTTCCTTAACTCAGGAAAAGATTTGTAGTGTAGGTTAGCAAACCTCTGATGCCATAGCTCACATTGACTGATGTTTTCTTGGATCAATGCTTGAACTGGGCATCTTTCCAACCTACACAATCTTCTCTCTCATACACCAATCACTTTAGTTGAATCTATGCTTGAGTCCTTATGCCATACCAAAACCTAACCATCCATAAAGGCAAATCTAAATCCTTTTTTCTCCAAACCTGAAATAAATAGGTGAATCTTATTTAGTCCTGGTACAAATAGTATGTGGAATTCATGTGTAGAGGGTATCTTGAATCTAATAGGAAAGATGTAGATCCAACTCCCTTCACTGCATATTTGGAATCATCCCCAAGTTCCACATGTAGTGAAGAATTTTTTTCTGACAAATTTTTGAGAGCACTCTGATATCATGTCATATATATGGAAGCACCAACTATCTACAAAAAAAATCATGTTGATGTTCGTAATGGATCCTAAAAGAGAAGAGATAAAGTAGCAGTCCTTCCTAATACCATGAGCAAGCTCATCAAACTGTGATTCTTTTGTGCTCTTCTATGATTGATCCTCTACTTCAGAAACAGAAGTATGTTGCCTCCCTTCTCTTTTCTTCTCATGACATTTTCTAGAAAAATGGCCAAACTTCTGACAATTGTAGCACCTGATATGATAGATATCCCTTGACTTAGGCTAATGGGTTGGAGCATGTTTTTTCCCTTTGTTATTGTTATAAGGAAATTTCCTTCCTTTTCCTTTAGTTGCTTAAGCTGCAAGGGTTAAATTTTCTTCATCCTTAATTTCTTGAGAACCACTTCTAGACAAAATTCTTCCTTCTTCTTGGACACAATCAGTGCACCCCTAAGATAAATACCCTGAATATTTTTTATCCATCATTCATTTTATTTAAAGTTTAACATATGGTTGAATATTTCAGTGCATCATTATTTTATAAAGAATCTATTGCATAAAATTCACAAGGGAAATAATTATCATGTTTGAAAGTGGAAAAAAATATCTCTTATAACCCCTCAAAGCTCAAAGCAATTGAATATAGATAGTATAGGTACCCACTCACTAGAATGAACTGTCACCGGTCCACAAATATCATAATGTACCATATCCAAGATTCCCTTGGATCGTCTGTCTTCTCAAGAAATATCTCTTGGTACTCTTACCAAGTGCACATCCTCTACAAACACCATCATGCTCTATTTGAAGCTCTGTTTAACCTATGATCGTATTCCTTAACCCGAGAAGATCTCTATCGTGTAGGTGAGAAAATATCTTATTCCATACCTCACATAGACTGATGATGTCAGGGATCAATGCTTGAACTGGGTATCCTCTCAACCTATACAAGCCTCCCTCTCGGACACCAATCACTTTAGTTGAATCTATGTTTCAGTCTTATGCCATACTAGAGCCCGACAATCCACAAAGCAAACTCTAGGGCCTTTATTCTCCAAAACTAAAATATATATGAATTCGACTTTAGTCCTAGTACAAACAATATGTCATTGATATGCAAAGTATCTCTTGAATCTAACTGGAAAGATGTAAATCTGATTCCCTTCATTGCATATCTAGAATCATCCCCAATTTCCACATGTAGTGAAGAATTTTTCTCTCACAGAATTGTGATAGCACTTTGATATTATGTCATATGCCTGGAAGCACCGCTATCTACCAACCAAATCATTAGGGAAATTTTGAGGTCTAAAATGGGCCTCATAAGAGGTATAATAAAAATATTAAGAGTTAGGCATTTTTTGGTTTGGTATATTTACAATGAGATCTTACACTATAACCAATATAACTATGGTTAAGTTTATTTGAAAAGAGGTCTAAATAAAATCAATACAAAATCTTCTATATTAAAAAATATATAAAACTAAAAATATAGAAGAGTGCCAAGTGTGTTGTTTATTAATGACTAATACATGTGATACTCACATCACAATGGTTATAGCTATATAGAATTTTTATTTAGATATAATAAACATTTATTAAATATACATAAAACTTCAACATATTATAATATTTTTCTATAGAAATTAAGAAATAAAATCTAATGATGCCAAGTGTTTTGTTTAATAAAATTGTCATACAATAAACTCTTTATATAAAAACTTTAACATATTGCTAAAATTTCCAAATATTTATTTTCACATTCAATTAAGTTTTTTTCACATTTCATAAACTAACATATTAATAAAAGTATAGTTTGACTTTTGTTTTTATTTATTTTTTCTAAAAATTTATTGGTTTATTGAAACAATTATGATCAATAATATTTTAATTATAACATTATAGTAGAAATTTACCAAAGTTTAATAATTTATTTAGTCCTTTGATTGTTAATAAATTTAATAATTTATTTAGTCTTTTTATTTTTAATAGAAAATTTAAAATTTATTTTGGTAAAATTTGTTTGAAAAGAAATGCAAATTTTATAAATCTATAGAACATTAAGTATTTAAAATAATTTTGATATTTCTAAATGACAATTTCTTATGACTTCTTATTTTTTATCCAATTATTTTCATTTCAAACTTTAACTCTAACTTTAACTTTGAATTATATAACTATTAAATTAGAACATTTTAAAACTAGCAATTGCAACAATACGTCGATAAGGTAGTTGTTAGAGGCTAAAACAAGGCAAAAAATGAAGATTAAATTGATGTAAATGATATGATCCTTTTAAATTTTGTGTTGCATGCGACAATGATTAAAAGAATGTAGTGTTCCTAGTGTATTCGTAATGTCTTTTATTATTTATATGGGGATGTAAAGTTATTTCTAACAATCAGGTTTCTATATAAGTATTACAAAAAAAAACTCGGATAACTATTTCATTCAAACAACATTATCTTGATCAATGGAACAATGCAATTAGTACACAACAAAATGGAACACTGCATTTTTTTCAAAAGATAGAGAATAGTTCATATCACAATATATAACAAGTTTACTGAACTTAATGCTTTTACAAAGTAGCAAGTATGAGATAGGCTATAGCATAACATATACAAGAGAGGTAAGCCAATTGGGATTTATAATTAACATCACATTATAGTTTCGCATGGGATGCCATAGCATATTTTAGACATGTCTTGTTGCTTTTCAAAAAGAGAGCAATGCCAAATGGGGTTTACAACGAACATCACATCATAGTTTGGCATGGCATGGCAAAAACTAATCTCATCAAGAAAAGACTCCAATGTGTTGTCATAATGGATGTTGTAACAACTATAAAAATGAAACACATGTTTGATACGAATCAAAGTACAAAATGAACAATAATACTCATGTGTAGGATTCAACAGAAAAATATGGCATTGCAAACATTTTGGTCCAGCATAGGGAGTTAAGGTACATGAACATTGCATCCTTGTCCTCCGAAATGGAACCGAACCTTTCCCTTTTTCAGAGTGTAAAGTTTTTCTGAATTCTTCGTTTTGAGAAATAACTACATCTGACTTGCAGATAGATGTGCATAGTTGACTAGAGAAACCGCAGAAGAAACACATAATGAACAAATCAAACACATATGACAAAAGACATTTCAAATGTGAATATAACAATCATGGTCTTTAATAAGATGTTCTTAACCAGAAGAATCTGCAGTTTTTCATTGATACCTACAGAGAAATAAATCCTATCGCTAGAATTGCAATAAAACATCAAAAGAAGAATTGCAATATGTAATTCTTTAACATAGTATGTTCTTGGAATTAAATAATTTTATTATACAAAAAACAAGTAAATACTGTCTTAATAAATTGAGTTTACATAAACCCAATTGCAGAGACAAATCTATGTAGGTACAAGCTCAATATATGCATGTTACTGAATGCAAAAACATGCTCCCACAAACTGAATAAAAATAAACTGCTACAACTAAACTAGAATAAATGTATGCATCTTAAAAAAAGTACAATGAACTAACAAATATTCTTTAGATTTCAAAAACTAAATGGAATTTGGCAAATTAAATTTATTAATAGATTTGGTTTTCCAGCTTTTATTACACCTTGTCGATTTTCACATATCTTAGCTATTAAGCGATAGTAAATTATGCCATATCACCACCCATACTTGTCATGTTGTACATCAATTCTTTGAATTCCAACTTTCTCTTTCAATCCCAAAATTTATTACGATTGTTGATATAGAGGAAAAATAAAAATCGAGGATTGTTCCACATGAATCCAAGCAAATGGATGTGAGTATCTGTTTTCCATGTTAATGAGTTGTTCCAGTTTTAATTGCTAGAGAAAACTCTATTGGAAACAACAATTATGAACAACTTGCACAATTAAACTCTGAAATTGAAACTAAACATATAGCAATTCAAAGAAGCAATAAATTCATTGTCAAATATCTCCAAGATAATTTATTTTTGTTTTAAGATCATTAAAGGGATTTTATAAATTAACGGATCCAAATTTAACGACTTAATATAAGAATTTCAAGGATAAAATTTCACAGAAATTGTTTGATTGTATAATATTGCATTGAGGATTAAGCGCAATTAGTAATTGATTCTATGGAATTTCATGGAGCGTGTTAGTGCCAAAAATTGTTCTCAGACTACAAAAGAACAAGCCAACACAATCTCATTAAATACAATAAAGTAAAATAGGTTTTTCTAGGGTTTTGGTTTTACAGTTTGTAGACAAGAGGGCAGAAACTTCATGAAACCAAAGCAAACACTAAATCATGAGCATTTGAAAGGCTGAGATGTGTAACATATAAAGTATAATCCAAACATAATAATCATAGTACTGAGTTCCCCCCACAGTTAGCAAGCATTTCAAGCATAAAAACCTTAAACAGGAAATGAGTATACCAACTGAGTAATTAACACAAATTAGAAATGAAACCAATCAAAAGTCTAAAAGGGCATATAGCTGCATATATTTCATAATTCAGTCATCAAAAACACATAAGACTTTTTACACTTAGCTCATAAACCACAGCCTGATAGCCTCCCCTGGCAACAAAAATCGAAACCATGGTCCTTTTTCAGACTTACATTTATCCTGTTCCTTCAAAAACAGTTGCATAACTGAACCCTAACTACTTTTAGGTTATCTATCGAATTGTTCAATATAAACTATCATTGTACAAAAAATGAAATAACTTTTTGAAACTAACTGATAACTACTCTTCCTAAAGTACTTTTACAAGTCTTTCGCTGCCTCTGCTAAAAGGGAAATTCCCTTTAAAGCCTGGGCTTTCCTTCTAGCTTTCTGGTGATCTGCTTCCGAATCTGCAACTCTTCTTGCCAGTGCCTCTTTCTGCTGTGTTAGCTCCTGGATAGTTTGTTTTAGTTCTGAAAACTAATTCTCTATCTGTCTTTTTCTTGTAATAGCTTCTTTAGAAACTGAAATCAATTCTTGATAGTGACTATTAACTTCTTCTAGATCTTCTCTTAGTCTTTTATTTGCAGTCACTAATGCTTCATTGCTTTCATGGAGGTACTCAATTTTATGCTTGTATTGTTTAACACTCCTTTGCATATTTTCATTTTCAGAATCAATGGATTTACCTTCTACTATTGGCTACATCCCTTCTGGCATCCATGGGATTTTCAGCTTCTTGAATATTTCTTCATCCTCCTTCATATGCTCTGTCAAGGTCACAGGAATTTCTGAATGCTCCTCAACTTCAATATTGCACTGAGCTGATCTTTTAGTCATCTCTCCTTTCTCTATACAAGAACTCTTCAAATCATTTTGATGTTGTTCTAGAATCATATTCTCTCGAACCTCCATGAAAATTTACGAGATCTTGGTATCAGTGAACACTGGTTTATCTTCTGAAACTATTTGTTTTTTACCCTTCATAACCTTTTTGTTTTCATCTTCGTTGTCTTCTAATTTCTCCTGAGATGATGAATCTTCAATTATTGTAATCTTTTTTTCAACCAGTTTAGGGTTTAGGAGCTTCTTGATATTTAACTTGAGTTTGTTCTTTGGCCTTGTATTGGGCCTCCAAACTGCTCCAACCTCTCCTATCATTTTCAAAGCTTTCCCTTGATGTGTAATTGAATCTAATTCAACAACTTTCATTTTCTTCCTTCGTGACACTGTTTCTTCTTCAGAATGGGCATGTATCTCCAATTTAGAATGAACCCTATCTTTATCAGTGGTATGAACCCTAGCTTCATTAGATAAAGATCTTTCCTCTTCTTCAGAGAGTACTGTAATAAGGGTTTGTTCATGTTTCTTTACCTCTTCATTTACAATTTGGTTCAGTTCTTTAGGAGGAGCATCTTCTACATGCTCAACTTCCTTCACCTTTGACTTTGAAACTTTCTTTTTAAGTTTCTTGATCAAACTCTGACCTTTGTCTAACTATCTCTTCTAAGACTGCTCTTCCTTCTCTGTTTGGAAACTAGAGTAAAACAGGAAATATTTCCATGTCTTCTCTCTTTTCTAAAGTACAATGCTTATAACTACTTTAATAAGCCCATGATGAAATACTGATTGTTTGGAATGATCCTGATGTTCTTTCACCCTGCTTGACATCTTCTGTAAACTTTTCAAAAAGAAGAATGGGAGATTCATTTTGGATTCATGACTGAGATGTTGAAGGAATCTAAAATGATACTTAAACACAAAAGAAAATCTCCCTTCACAAGTGATATAGCTTTGTAGGATTTTGATAGGCTCTATCCATTCTAGCTTAAACTTTTGAACAAGTACTCCATTTCCCCAATCTAATACTACATCTGGAAATAGATATCTCTAAGCATCAAAAGTGAAAGGCACTTTTTTGAACCATAATTCACCCTCATCTAAAATCCCTGTTGCTTCTGCTAACAATTCCCTAGCCAGTTTAAACTTCAAAGTATCAAAAGACACTGTATCCTTATCTAAACATTGAGTGAATTTATAAGAGACTTCTAAGTGATGACCTTCGATCTTTTCAAAAAACACTAACCACCCTGCTTCTGCAAATATTTTTGCACAATCTGGAAAAGTTTGAACCAGCTCATGTCTGAAGGTTCTACTCTATTAGTCTTACCACTTCTTTTCATCTTGAACAATTGTCAAATAGCTACTGTCAATAAAACAAACTCCGAATCTCTTCAAGTCTTCACAATCTGACAGACAATGTTGAATTGGAAAACCTTAAACCATATACTGAACTCTCTCATTTAAACTGATAAATATTTTAATTCCGTTGACAGAGAATTCGTCTTTCAGTAAGAATTCTATTTATAAACTAATAATATTTAATCAATTTTATCATTAGTCCTCTGCTTTGAAAAAACCCAAATTTATGAACTCAGGTAATGATTCACAGCCTACCTGTCAAAGTGATTAATCCAAGTGCTGGAATCATGTTTTCTTGACTGTCGGGTATCCAATTGCATTCCCCAATATTCTCTGACCTCTTTGATAAATCCAAACGACCGCTCCTCGAAGCCCTAATTTTTCGCCCCGTTTCAAAACTTCGATTACAAACTGCTGATTTTTTTCCATGACCTTCATCTGCTCTACATGCACTTCTAGGAATACAAGATTCAAGGCACATTTGTCTCATTATGCTCAACCATCATTATTTCATCACTTCTGCAACAGACCGTCACGACTTGCCCTCATGATGATATTCACACCTATCACAGTGATTATTCTAGAGGAAACACGTATCAAATCCATCACCGAGTATGAATGACATTTCATGTCTGAGAATTTCGAAAAAAACTGGCCCAAAAATGATGGTTTTTGAACTGCACGATTTTCCTGTAGCGCATGTGTGCAATTTTTCCAAGCTTACGCTACAAGAAAGTCTGAGTTAATGATTTAAAAAAAATTAAACTTATGATAAAGGTTTAAGCTTGGTTTAAGAACTTTAATCAAGATTTTATGTTGTTTTTTAAGACCTTTTAATCCATATAAACATTCTATAATTCCCATAAAAACCATGAAATTAACTAAGTAAATCCACAATTAAAAAGAAAACCTATTAAAACAACTATAAACATAAGCCTAAAATCAAAATATTTTAAAAGAAAACAAGGTCAAAACTTTAAAACAATAAGAAAAATCATATTTTTAAGACAAGAAAATGGTTCAAAAATAGAAAACAAAAAAAGGCTATAACATAGCACATTGTAGAATGCACGTTGTAGAATCACACAACTTCTGATGAAGGAAAAGATGAGATTGTAAATAAAATCATTATTTAAGGATCACAAAAAAACAGATAAATTAAGGCAAAAACATATTGGTATACAAGTATATTTATATATGGAAATTTGAAGAAAAGATGTAGCTACATTATATCCTCGAAAGAACCCTACAAGAATAGGAACCTTACAGTAGGGATGGCACTTCATGTTGTAGTTTGGGTGGTGTTGAAGGAGAGTTAAGGGATGTCTATACAACAAAATTGAAAGTGATTCATGACTGCATTAAGAAGGTAGAGGATGAATTGAACTATTCAAAGAATCCATCCTCTGGTATTCTTGGAGCCTTTTCCTCTTTATCTGTATTTCATTTAGGCTCATGTGTTCCCTATTGCTCCTTCGTTTCGAAGACTATCATATAATTTTTCATGAGACCCCCGAGGTTTCTTTCATCTTAAAGGATCATATGTGCATTCTTCAACAAATTTATATTATCAGTTACTGATTTCATGTCTTTATTCTCTCTTCATTGGTTGCAATAATTGTTATCCAGTTTGTACCACTTTTTACAACAACATCTTCATCAACACATATTGATTTTCTTAAAGAAGGACCTCTGTTTTGAATTTCTTAATTTGATTCATAGGCATAATAGAAAGAATTCATAGATGATGGTGTTACAGAGAACGTAAATTCCTCTTGAAATTATGGTGTTACATAGTAGAAAGATTAATCAAGATTACAATAGGTCAACTCCAATGTTTAGGTGAGGCAGAAATAATGCTTCTTTCAACTCACATGTTTGGTTTTATGATTCTTGGGGTTCTATAGGATTTAAGCTCTCTTCCTTCCTCACTCAACAAGGAAAAGGATGATGAGGTACTGCCTGATAGAGATCATGACAACAATGTGACTATAATTAGGAGTCTAAGTTCAACTATTGAACCTCTATGGAAAGAACTAAGTCTCTGCAACAATAAGATATAAAATCACCCATCTTCATTATCTATTGTATCTACATCTCAGTGTGTCCAACGTTTAGCAGCAGAACTCATCTTATTTGTATAGACGCTACTACATGAATTTCAACTTCAGGTAGCTCAATATATTACAAGCATCATCAAATATGATCATCTTCAACACAATGTATGACATCAATTCCAACACATTTCTAACAATATAAAGAAATATATAGCAAATATAATTCTTCATCAAACTGGAATTGAAAGTCTAGACAAGAAGGGTAATTTGCTGATTGAAATACCTTGGTGCTCAGAGAGCCCGGAATGGAGACCTAGGGTTTTCTCTTGCAACCTCATGATGCCTGAAACCTAATTATTTCTCCACAATCTTGCTCTTAATTTCTCCAAATCCCACCTACCTGGTTCTCTTCCTTGTACCTTGGATAAACCACATGGCCAACTACGCAGGGAGGACGCTCTGTCCCTCCCGTCCATTGTCAGATGACACCTTCCCCATGTATTTTCCACGGGGGTTTCACTTGTTGACCAATATCCTATCACATTAGTTCATATTGTGGGTTTTAAAATTATCAAAAATTGAACCAATATAT